>VDFB02168118.1:223250839-223275009 GCA_007258455.2 Sequoia sempervirens
TTTGCCAAATAAGGTAGCTCATAGAATGACTCCAGCAGAAAATGAGGAGTTGAACAGAGTTTTTGAGAAAGGGTTTGATACGGGAGAGTTTGAGTCCATGTGCAGTACCTACAGTACTAGCACCAAAGAAGGATGGGGAGTGGAGGATGTGTACATATTCTTGGGCCATAAACAAGATAACAATCAAGTACAGATTTCCCCCGCCAAGGATGGATGACTTGATGGACTATTTGAGTGGAGCTCAGTACTTCACAAAGATTGATCTAAAGAGTGGATATCACCAGATCCAGATTCAAGAAGGGGATGAATGGAAGACTGCCTTCAAGACCAAAGAGGGTTTGTACGAGTGGTTAGTTATGCCTTTTGGGCTAACCAATGCACCAAGCACTTTCATGCAACTCATGAATGAGGTACTAAAAGAATTTTTGGGAAGTTTTGTTATTGTGTATTTAGATGATATTTTGATTTTCAATAAGACATTGGATGAGCATCTAATGCATATTCGAAGAGCCTTTGAGAAGTTAAGAGAAGAGAAACTGTTGATTAATCTGAAGAAGTGCAGTTTTGTGAAGAGGGAGTTAGTGTACTTGGGGTTTGTTGTCTCAGCAGAAGGTCTCAAGATGGACGGAAGGTGAAGCTATTCTAAGGTCGCTACTTAAGGCCCCTCTTGGTGAGATCTTTCCATGGTTTGGCTAGTTTATAGAGTTCATTAAGCTTTAGTAGTATTTGTGGACCCACATTTGAAATAATGAGAGGGATGAAAATTCAAGTGGAACCTTGGGAGTGGCAAAATTTTTAGTATTGGAAGTAGAAGGTGATAGAGCAACTGTTCTAGCCCTCCCGATTTCAACAAGGTGTTGGTGGATTGTGATGCGATGGTTGTGCCATTGGAGCGGTTTTGAGCCAAGAAGGTAAGCCCATTGCCTATTTCAGTGAAAATTTAAATGGTGCCAAGAGAAAGTATTATGTATATGATCAAGAATTTTATGAGATAGTTCAAGCATTAAAGAAATGGAGACATTATTTGTTGCCGAAGGAATTTGTTCTATATACTGATCATCAGGCCTTGTAGTACATGAATAGTCAGGGAAAATTAAATCAGAGGCATATGAAATGGGTAGAGTTTTTGCAAAGTTATACCTTTGTTTTGAAACATAGGAGTGGGAAGTCAAACAGGGTTGCAGATGCCTTAAGTAGGAGGCATACATCCATGACAAAAAATGTAGATTGAAGTGGTTGGGTTCAATGAACTCAAGACACTATATGTAGAAGATCCTAATTTTGTAGAGGCTTGGAAAGCTTGCAAGAAACCTATTATAGTGGATAGGACAAGGTGGCTAGATTTCATAATCTAGGATGGCATGTTATTTAAGGGAAGTCAATTGTGTATCTCAAGGAGTTCCATGAGGGAGAACCTAATAAAGGAGAAGCATAGTGGAGGAATGGTAGGACATTTTGGTCGGGATAAGACCATTGCCATTATCAGTGAGCATTATTATTGGCCTCAGTTGTCACAGGATGTGAAGAAGTTGTACAAAGCTGTAGGGTATGTCAGATGGCTAAAGGAGTGAGTTAGAATACAGGCTTATATCAACCCTTACCTGTACCAGAGAGGCCGTGGGAGGATATAAGTATGGACTTTGTTCTTGGTTTGCCAAGGACACAACGAGGGAATGATTCAGTCTTTGTGGTGGTTGATAGGTTTTTGAAGATGGCACATTTCATTCCATGTCAGAAGACCCATGATGCAGTCCACATTGCTGACTTGTTCTTGAAAGAGGTGGTGAGGCTACATGGTCTGCCAAAGAGTATTGTTTCAGATCGTGACACCAAATTTTTGGGGTACTTTTGGAGGACCTTGTGGAAGAAGCTAAAGACAGAGTTGAAGTTTAGTTCTGCACACCATCCACAAATAGATGGGTAGATAGAGGTTGTTAATAGGAGTCTGTGTAACCTACTGCAATGTTTGGTAGAAGATAAACCCAAGGGATGGGACTTGATCTTACCCCAGGCAGAATTTTCTTACAACAATTCTGTCAATAGAAGCACTGGTAGATCACCATTCTAGATTGTGTATGGCGGTAGCCCTAGAACAACTCCAGAACTAAGGAAGATGGACCAAGAGAAGAAAAAAAATGCTGAAGCCAAAGATTTTTCAGAACACATCAAGGATATACATGAGAAGGTAAGAGAACATATTAACAAGATGAATATGCAGTATAAGGCTAAGGAAGATCAGAAGAGGAGGTATAAGGAGTTTTAGATTGGTGATGAAGTGATGGTCCATTTGAGGAAAGAAAGGTTTCCAGTGGGAACATATAACAAATTGAAGATGAAGAAGTTTGGTCCCTATAAAATTTTGAAGAGGCATGATTCAGGGAATGCATATGAGGTAGAGTTTCCTGATGAAATCAACATTTCCCCTATGTTCAATATTTCAAATTTGATAGAGTATTATGAAGGTGGAACAGAGGAAGCACCAGCAATATGGCAGTATGGAATTCTAGCACATACCTTAGAAATGGAGGAGATTGAAGCAATCTTGGATAGTCGTGTGGGAAGGAGTACCAGAAACAGGTAGTATGAAGAATATCTGGTGAAATGGAGAGGAAGGCATGTGGAAGATTCATCCTATCTATCTAAGGTAGTAGTTGATTGGTTGGGTTTTCCTCAACCATCTGAGATGTGACAGGGTCACTTCTCGAATTACCCTGGGTGTCTGATGCAGGAGCATCTAGTGGTGTAAGGGCAATCTTGCATCACCCAAAAATAGTTAAATTTCAATTTTATCAGTTTTTAGATGTTTTTACATTTTTGGATACCCTTTTCGTCATAATGAAATTCCCAATTTATGGTTTTTATTTTCTGTTCATGGGTTGAAAGATATTGCAGTTTTAGTTTCCTAGATTTGCACCTAAAAATCTTCCAAGTTAGATTTGAGGCACTTAGAGTTCCCGGAACAGCCTCGAAACTTGCCAAAATCGGCATAGCCAATCTTGAGTGCGTTATTGACTTCGGGACCTTTCCAATGGTTCAAACGGTTCGTGAATCGGAGTCCCGGATCAAAAGTTATGGCCCGAGGAAGTTGGCGCACTTTCTAGAAGATACAATTGCAAATGCTCTTTTGAAATTTGAACTTCATGTTATAAATTTTCGGCGCCAAACTGCCTAAACTCAAATTTGAATGTTGTTTTGGCTCCAAACTAATGAGGAGCTCTATTTATGGGCAGGTTTCTAATTTTTGGGTAGCTTTTTGGGGACAAGCTCACATATTGCGAAAGGGTTATTTTGTAGCTTTCTGTAACTTGCATGTGTTGTAGAAATTAGGGATTTGAGATCCTCTACATGTAAGAAGTTCCATTTTCTAAATAATAAAATTATTCTCTTATTTGTGGGTTATTTTCTGTGTCTCGAGCTGTGCTCTCATAAAAAAGAGCAGAGAAGACCGAGAGGAACATAATCTAGTCTATAATTTATAGAAAAGTAGAATTGGATTGATTTGCCACTATTAGTGAATGAGTCCCACTATACAGGCATGACTGAGATTTTCCCAAATCTGGATACCCTTTTGGCTGAAACCTATATCTGCACATTTTCCTGGAAGGAGGATTGATTCAACCAGCTTGGGGAATGAGTCCCAGTCAACATTGAAAACATATTTTCTAGAATTCTGAACCCTCATTCCACCTTCTTTAGTTTCCCAAGTTCACACTTTCTATTTCATAGCTTTATGTTACATTTTGTTCATATTTCTAGGTCATTTAGGGTTAGTTTGCATTGAATTAGGGTTTTGTTTTAAATATTGTATTGCATTATGTTTTCCAAGTCTTAACTTGGTGGTGAACCCCTCATCAGATCATATTTAGCCTTTAGGATAGTCCCTTTGCAAGATTTCAATCTCCTTTGCATTGAAATCTCAAGGGTTTGTTCTTGAGTGAAGAGTGTGAAAATTGCTTATCTCTTTTTAGGTCCAGAACCCTAAAGGTGAAACAGAAGCTCATACACTGCAATTTTCATCTTTTCATATTGGTGAACCTACATATAGAGCATCATAATTCTAATTTGGAGTGCATTTACATCCTAGATTTAGCTTGCATTAACATTGCATTATATTTTGCATTAGTTAATTTGCATTCTAGGGTTTTAATTTTGCATTAGTGAAAAGCTGATTAAGCTTGCATTATTGAATTTAATTTCATTGAAAATTACTCAAATTCTACATTTGCATCACATACATAGCTTAGAAAACATAAAAAGCAAAAAATTCAAGCAAAAAATTCTTAAAATTTTCAAAAAAATCATCACCAGGACTCATTTGCCACCTTGGTCAAATCAATCCCTCTGCACATTTTACACTACATTTTCTAACATTTAAACTTCATTTTCTTAATTTTTTTTTGATATTTCTTCTTTTCTATTTCAATTTCTAAAATTTCAGTTATAAGCATTTCATTGTTATTATCTTACATTGCATTTGCATTCACCTCGCATTTAGTAACCTTTGCATGAGTGTTTGGTCTCCTATTGTTAATGCCATTGTGAGAAGAATTTTAAGACTCATGTCATTCTGTGATAGCACAATTGTTAGGGATCTTGGGTTATCTAGATCTCCCACTCCTAGTACTGGCAATAGTACACTAGGCATGGATACACCCTTAGCAACTCTTTGCCTTCAAATAGCATGCAAGTTGAACCAAGGAATGATAGTATCCCACAAGAAAACATAATTCAAATTCATGAAGATTTAGTAAACTTACAACATCAAATAATCCTTGAAAACATTTCAACTACTACAATTCCAATCATAGAAAACATTCATTGCATGCTTGAAAGTGAAGATGTCCTTGACCTTGTGAAAATCATAGTGAAAATATTTGGAAAACATATTCCCTCAACCACTAGTTATCCTTTTCCCACAATAAATGTTACAAGTCAAGGGGGAACTCACATTCCTCCTCCCACAACAATAGCTTCAATACCTACCTATACCACTTCTCAAGTCACAACAACAATGCAACAAGTTAGTAATGCGATTCCTTCCCTGGGTATTCCTTCTAGCATCCCTAATTCCTACATGGCATCACAAGTTATACCTCCTACATTACCACCTATAAGAATTCCATTCACTTGTCCTGCGAACACATACACTCCATCACCACTTTCACTTCCATCTCATAACACAAGTAATGACCCTCTCATAACACTTTTCCAAACTGTTTCATCCCTTCAAAAGAAAATTTCCTCCATAAACCAAAATCAAAATGGTCCACCTACATATTATGTCAAAAGCAGTCCATTATCCTTGTAGATATTGTGAACGCCAATTCCAAATGGTGTAGAGCTACCTATATTTAAGAAATATGGAGGGAAGGGAGATCCTTCTAACCATGTTAATGCCTATACTTCCCTATTTAGTGAATTTTTCCTTGATGATAAACTATTGGAAAAACTTTTTTCCCTAGATCGTTGAAAGATACCTCCTTGGAATGGTTCTCTTCTTTATCGAACAACTCAATTCATTCATTCAATTAACTTGTTCAGGAATTTGTAAAAAAATTCCAAGTGCATATGACTCCCAAGATGAACTTGGTCGATTTGATGAGATGCAAGAAAAAAGAGGAAGAAAATATAATTGATTTTATCTCACGCTATCAATTGCTTTATTCTCAAATTGATGTCAAGGTCCTCAATCCACACTTTCAAAAGATGTTCATAGAAAACTTCTAAAGTAAGATCCAGGACAAGTTCACCATGATGAAATTCCCATCCTTTAGGCACTTGTGCACTGCCCTTTGTGATTATATCAAAATTTAGTTAGCAATCAGGATACAAAGTCCACTTCTAGTCGAATCGAGAGATTTAAGCCCACAAACTAAAACAATTCCCAACCTTTTAGAAAATAAAATAAAAGGTTCCTTCAATTCAATCCCCCTTAATAAACAATTCAAAATGTCAATAACCAACTTGTAGCTATTGTGAAAGCCATGGTTCCCTTTAGTTACGAAGATCTGAAAAGTCACTTCACTCCCTTTCCCGATACACTTCATAACACAATGTCCTAACTTTTAGAACAACAAATTATTACCTTGCCTCCTATCAAAACAACTGACCCTAATAAGCCCTTATCCCAAAGCTTTAAATCAAATCCTTATTGCTACTATAACTAAAAAAATGGACGTGACATAGAACATTGCAAGCATCTTAAACATCTTGTGTAAGACCTCATTGATTCCATCTATCTATCCATTGGAAGTGTTAGCGATCAAGGAAATAATTTTGTTGCCCCTCCAAACCAAAAATTGCAGATTTTCACCAACCCAATGCCCAAACATAATACTTCATTTGTCAAAGCAAACAAAACTACAAAGAATAATGTGATGAATGTTGATACAGATGACGAAAACAATGATTCTATCAATCCTATAGATGAAATGGTAGGGGTGATAGACATCATTCATCATAAGGGCTGACCTAAGAGTCCTCTTGACATTGCTTTATCCACTAAGTATATAATTAAACATGCACCTAATGGTCCTCTCTACATATATGATCGTATCTATGACAAACCCACTAATGGGATACTAATAGATCCTACTTGTGGAGAGAATGCAATCACCGAGGAATTTTTACTTTTGCATGAACTCTATCAAGATGAATATGATAACCCAAAAGCATGAATCAAAAAACATAATGGTTTTTCTTGCTGTACAATAGGATCGATCACCTTACCATTACAAATAGGACCAAAAAAAATAGATGTCACATTCTCCATCATCTCGTGGTCAGACCAATTTCGTCTGAAGCTAGCCCACCCATGGATTTGCTCCATGAAATTTGTCCCTTTTTGTCATGCATAAATGATTAATGTTTCCCCTTGATAATGAAATATTCACCGTTCACCGTAGTGGCTTCAACCCTTTTTCATCCAAAGGAAATATTTCTTTAGATGCCTTTTTTATAGAGCCCATGGAACCTATAAAGCCAAGAGAAGACTTCTTTTTCATATATATCAAAAATCAAAGCAAAGAAAATAGTTGAACTATCTCTCCAGAAGATGTTCCCATCCACCTCCAAACCTCCCGTCCTTGAAGAAACCATGCTTGAACCTAAATAGGACCCAAACAACCAAGACTAACCTAAAACAAAAACTTCACCTACATCCTTCAAAATGCCAAGAGATAGTGAAACCAACCTCGTCACACCTCCTAGAGTAAAAAAAATTTACAAAGTCAAAGAGAAAGCAATTGAACAACCTCCTATGGTTCCTTTCATTCCTCCCCTTAGAGAAGAAAAGAAACCTATGGTTGATCAACCCGCTCCTACAAAAATGCAACCTAAGAAAAAGTCAAAAGAAATAGAAGTGCTAGAGAGTGTAGGAGTAGACATCGTGGCCTGTTTCGCAAGTTACATGAAGACTTAAACATAGAAAATCAAAATCCAAACTTGATTGAAGCAATGCACAATGACCTTATTCCTAGCCCAAAACAAAATAATCCAATACAACAACCACAAGAAGAGTCGAACTCTCCCATGTAAATTATCCTTCAACCTCCTATGGTGATTAACATGGATGATGATGACAAGGTTACTAAAATTGACAAAGAGGTGCATAATGAATTGAAAACACTACTTTTCTCTTCCATGAACTTAAACGACAAATCTCCTATAAAGAGTGTTGAACCTAGTGCTTCTCCTAGTTTGGCACTTTCTCTTGTACCTTTGTCTAGTTTCCCACCTTCAGTATATAAAAAATATGGTTGGGAGGTGGATGACTTGCTCATAGGTTGACTCAAATTTTCCTTACTAGTCTTTTGCAATTTTTATTTTTCATTTCCTTTGGTGTGATTGTATGTGTGTAATGTGATCCCCCTGTGATGTTCTATTTAATGTTTTATCTCTCTTTGTGACATTCCTCTATTTGTACCTTCATTCTTCTGTATGTCATAAATCTCTTACTTCACACTTTTTATCTTTTTCATTTTTCTTGTGTTTTCCTTTCAGGGGTGACACAAGACGTCGAGAAATTCATGTATTTTCCATGTTGACCCAAAAGATTTTTCTTTACCCTTTTCATTTGTCTTATGTTTTCCTCTTGGGGATGATGCAAGGCATCAAGACATTCATGTCTCTTCCATGTTGACCCAAAAGATTTTTCTTTATCTTTTTCATTTGTCTTGTGTTTTGCTTTTGTGAATGATGCAAGGCATCGAGACATTGATGTCTCTTCCATGTTGACCAAAAATATTTTTCTTTATTTTTTTCATTTTTCTTGTGTTTTCATTTTGGGGATGACACAAGGCGTCGAGACACCCTATGTCTCTTCCATGTTGACCAAATTTTTTTTTCTTTGTTTTCACTCTCTTTGTGTCATTCTTCCATTTCTATGTGTATTTGGGGGATGATGAAATTTCAAAGCTCTCTAAAATCATTGCAAAAAATAATATATTGACCCCAAATCCAGAGATCCCTTATGTGTCTGGTTTTTTCATTTTGGGTGCAATCCCTCCCTTTTCTTTTTCTCTTGCATGACACAACTTTAGTTGGAAACATATGACTTGGCATAGGGCTTTCCAAGTCGTCTCTCATGTCTTCTTTATTTTTTTATTTTATTTGCTACTTTAAAATAATTTCTCATCGTATGGTGTTTAGCAATTCCTTTAAAGTGGTGGCATATCTTGGCATTATTCTTTTGCATTTTCCTTTTTTCTGGTTCATGGTGAAATTTTTTTACTTTATACGATGTGTTTGTCACTTTGTGGATGAAATTGGGTGTAATTTCATTCAAAACCATGATCTGTCTTAGAATATTGCATTCCTCCTAATGGCTTGATGTGACACACTACATCCCCTAAGTTGTGAATTTTATATTCTTTTATTGGTCCTCTCTTGGTGACATTAGGCACAATGTTCCCTAAGTTAAAGACCTCACATGAACTAAGCAAGACTCCTTTGAACATTCACTATTTTTCTATTTTTCATTTTTAATTATATGGCCACCTTGCATAATATAATTTGCATGCTTGTGGAGCCATCTTTTTTTTTCATGAGTTTCAAGCATACGAAGTTTTACTTGCCTCCTGAAGCTCAAAAATAATTTTTGTGATGCCTTATTAAAGTTATCAGGATGTATAAATTTGGTATGGTTTGAGTGGGAAGCCTAATCTAAGGCATGGATTTACCCATAGCCACTTGCATGTTTGTGATTGCATACCAACCATGAGTGTATGTTTCTCACCTTATAGGTCTTCTCACCCGACGAATAGCTAGGAGTTTTGTTGCCTCAGAGTGAGTATGCAATTTCCAGACAAAAAAATTAGATGTAATCCACATTGTGATGGAAAAATGGTTGAAGCTTGATCCAATTAACTTATTTCACATTTTCTCTTCATCTTTGGAAGTGTATGCTTGTACCTTGTCACTATTCTTTATATCATTCTCATGTGTGTTTCATTGTACTTATGTTGGTTTGTCATAGGATCTTGATCCTAGGAGCTGGATCACCCCTCTCAATAATTTTCATCTCATTTTGCTAGCATTTGTACATTTGAACCCCTCTTAATGCATGATTGTCTACTTTAGTGTGATTTTGAAGCAAGTTCATCCTCTCCCTAAAGTGGGGCCTAAATGTAGTGTAGTAAAATGTATCCCTTTGCATTTTCACACTTGTTTGGGCCCTCCTTGTAGATTTTGGCTTAATGTTGCCTTGATTTAGTGTTGTAATGTGGATAACACATTCACATTAGGCATTGGGCCCTTGTGAACTAATGGAATTTAATGGTACCTTGTTAAAGTGTTGTGACCCACTTTCACACTTTTCTGGGGTTTTATCAAATAACTAAGCATTATAAACACAATTTTTATCATAATCAACCTTAATCTTGCCTTATTTGAAGTGTTGTAAAGTGTTGTAACACACTTTCACAGTTCTCTAGGCTCTTCATTAATAATTGGGCTTTCTCATGCTTTAATTGGACCTATTTTGTATCCACAAGCCTCATTTATTGCATCTTTTCAAGAATAATCTTGACACAAATCAATAGCCAATCATAATTCAGATGTTCCTAGCTTGTGTGGCCTATATTTAGTGTCTAGGACTCATTTGTCACCTTGGATGAATGGGTCCCACCTAGATCTTTTGGCCTTGGACTAGTTTTTACACATTTCTAAGAACTTTTCATTTTTGGTCCCATACATTATGTTCTATGGGACTCATTCACCACCTTGGATGAATGAGTCTTGTGTGACCAAAATTCAAATTTAATTCAAATTTTTGATGGGATTTTCTTCTCCTACAACTGATGTTGGTTTTTACTATTGTAATTTCAGGAATTCTTGCATAATTGAGTATAAATACAAGGTTCTTTGACTCATATTCAACACTTAGGATTCAAGAGATTTCACAAGACCATTTGAGCATTCAAAAGAGAATTCAAACAAATTTCAAGGTTAGATTATCAAGCACTCTAGAGCATTCTTCAAGTGCCAATCATCATGTCAAAGATTGCATTCTTCATGTTTGTTATTGTGCTAACAATTGTGATGTAGAGTTTATGATTCAAGCAAGCATTGCATTCAAGATCACTAACATCTAAGCAAGAGTCAAGAACCACATCCATTACAACCATTTCAAGCATACTTACAACACCTTGGTGGTAGGGTTTGGTGTGTTGCAATAAGGTTATTTGTTCATTCATCATTCTCCATTCATATTTTCTTTCATTTCAAGGTTTAACTACCAACAAGGGGTTTGACCAAGGAAAATCCCTATTCCCTAACCCCTCAATATTTTTCCCTCTTCTTGTGTGTGATTTGCAGGGCTAGGTTGCAGATTTGTCAAGGAGAAAAGTTGGAGACAAGTTGTCAAATCCCTAAAGTTGTCATCAGGCCTTGGAGAATCTTGGAGAAGAGCTACAGGTGGCAATTTGTAGTTTTAGATCCAAAAACCAATCAAAAAGAGTAGAGAAAACTGAGGAATAAAATCTACTCCAAAATTTCTAGAAAAGCAAAAATAGACTAATTCACCACTATTTGTGAATGAGTACCACTGTACAGGCCTGACAAATATTTTCATAGATCTAGATACCCTTTTGGCTGAAACATGTATCTGCACATTTTCTTGGAAGCAAGACTAATTTTCCCAGCTTGGCGAATGAGTCATAGTTAGCATTGACAACAGATTTTCTAGAATTTTAGACCTTCATTCTCTCTTCTTCAGTCTCCTAGGTGCACACATTCTATTTAATAGCTTTCTATTACATTTTGTTCATATTTGTAGGTCATTTAGGGTTAGTTTGCATTCAATTGGGGTTGTGTTTTACATCTTGCATTGCATTGTATTTTTCAAGTCTAAACTTGGTGGTGAACCACTCATTAGATCATATTTAGCCTTTAGGATAGTCCCTTTGTAAGATTTCAATCCCCTTTGCATTCAAATCTCAAAGGTTTGTTCTTGAGTGAATAGTGTGAAAATTGTTTCTCTCCTTTTAGATCCAAAACCTAAAGGTGAAAGAGAACCTCATATGCCCCAATTTTCATCTTTTTAGTAGTCTTATGTAAGCAATGGTTATATTTGACCTAATATTACATATCTAATGGGATTTGTAAGTAGATATATGTCTGAACTAGGAAAGGACTATTAGGTTGTTATGATTTTGTTATGGTATTTACATGAAACATCAAAACATGTAATCTACCACCATGTTTTAATGAAAATAAAACTTTAGATTTTTGTGGATATGCAAACTTTGATTGGGCTAGACACCTTCACTATCAAGGATGTATCAATAGCTAGGTTTTCTATTTTTCTAGAGGAGTAGTAAAATGGATGACTAGAAATGAAATAGTGGTTTCATTATCTACAATAGAGATGAAGTACACAATGATGACTCATCTAAGAAAGGAAACAATGTCATTGTAGTTTTATGCTCAACTATTGGTTTGTTATGGAAAGTGGAAAGAGTTGAGAGTGATAGTCAAAGTGTAATGGTAGAGAATTTTTGTTCTCATGCTTGGTCAAAACATATTGGTGAACAATATCACTTTGTGAATAAAATGATTGGATACAAGTGGATACCATAAAAAAAAATGGTATTGATAATAATATCACCAATTTATTGATAAAAATCATGAGCACTAAGATTTTTTCTTGTTGCACAAAATTAATAGGGATGGTTGGTCTTTAAATTGACAATATAGGTGTGTACCCCAATGGAATATTTCCAACACATCAAAGATCATTGGAAGTATGTTGTATAATTTTCATGTTTTATAGTTAGTTAAGGCTATGGAGAGTAGTGATTAGTTTTTTTCTAGATATTTTATGAGTTTTAATATTTACTCATGGTCTTAAAGTAGGTTTAAAGCATTCATGAATTGTTATTGATGTGCCTATTAGTAATAACACATGTTTAAGGGTTGATAAAGAGTTTTATTTTCAATTAGTAACATTAGAAGTTTTAACTTGGCTCGATTCAAGTGAAGCCACAAATGGGTGATCTCATTCTTTGATTGAATGCATTGCACTAATGCAAATTTTTGGAACCTACAAGCTCAATGGCCTAGCAAGAGCACAAGGCCTATGAACACACCGGCACAATGATGGTTTGGGGCATGAAGATATGATGTGAATCCTAACAACTTCAATGTGAAGGTTGAAGCCTATGAGCATATTGAGTCAACAAAGTCACAATACCTATGATCACATTGGCCTAGTGTATATTTAACCCTGGGTGACTTATAATAACAATACTACTATTTAATCATTACACTATGCCGTGAACAATTGATTAAGAGCTTTGTTATCATCTTATAAATTGTTAAGTTTTCATACAATACTGTGAAACTTTATTATAAAATTTTTTAACTCGAAAGAGTTTTCTCAAATAAAATACTATGAAATATATATTTAAATTTTAATTCTTAGATCGGATATATACATTACTTCTCTTCTACAAATTTATTTAAGAGAATAATGGAGAAGCTCCTTATATGGAGAAAGATAAAATTGACTCCGCGCACAATTTCTCTAAGCATGGAAATAAATTATAGATCTAAAAGGATAAGTTAAGAACACGTAGAATATGGTGAAGTTGATTAACAGGTACTCCAAGCTCGAAGCCATACTAAATGGAGAAAAGGAGACGGCAAGCAAGCAACGTCTTTGGCGAACGCGGATTATACACTGTGTATTGACTGAGGGTTGCTTCTGCTGCGTCCCACGTGAATGATGGGCTCAACTTCATATAGGACTTCAAAATGACGGCGGTCCACCGCTACACCGCACTTGGGACTATCCTAGCGGCAATTGAGAATAAGCATACAGATGCTTAAAGCCTTTAGCATACACTACATTCTCCCTTATAGCACAATCATGTCAGCGCTGGCATAACTGAGTGCAATGAGGCGTTGGACTCGGTCAACTGTGTTCTCAATTATGACCAACATGTGAATAATTCTAGGAGGATATGTCATCTCAATCAGCGTAATCAAGAAGTTGCCAAACTACTTTGCCAAGTTGGTAAATACAGGGATTTCAAACCCGTGTGCTCAAAATGGATTAAATGTTATTGCATGTACATGTGAAATGGGTCCCACTGAAAGCGTGAATGATCGTTCAGTGTTAAAAAATATCCCCACTTCCCCCAACGGCAAGAAACATTCTTCAGATCATCAGCCTATTGATTGACCTGGAGTGTAGACCTTAACTTCCTAGTATCTCAGTTGTAGAGTCTAGCATACAACACTTCAATGGCTATATCAATGAATCAAGTAATTTTGGTATGGTTTCCTTTTTCGCATAGAGTCATAGTTAGAGCACATTGATCGATTCCTCTGCTAGGCTCCAATCATAAATGATTTTCATTCTCTGGCTTACCCATTCGTAATCCCTTCATTCTTTCTGGATTCCATTAAAAATGACGACTATAGGGGAGAGGAGCAGTAGTTGTGTAGGGTTCATTGTTGGGATAATTTTTGTAGTTATAATATTCAGTCTTGCAATATATTTATACTATATATTGTCAATAATTAGTATACATGTAAATAAATAAATAATCAAATGTTTTTCAAGATGGATCAATACTTGAACACATGTCAATATTTGAATGTTATATAAAAGAACATAAATACATTCATCAAGGAGTGAAATAATATTTTTGTTTTTGCTTCAAATAAAATATCATAACTATCCACTATAAGTATGACATTATAAAATAGGATGCTTATTTTAAACAAGTATTGTTGTGATAATGGAAATACTATTCTTATGTGTACAACTATTAGGGTAGCAATGTATATGCATTAGAGTATTTCATATTAATAGTTTGTCCTATCTCAAATATAGAAGATGAGCATTTTAAATAATAATCTGTTATTTTTATAACAAAAAATAGTTTTTTGTGTTCAACTATTGGTCTATTTGTGTTGGATATAAAAGTTAGATATAACAAGATTAATGGTTAACTAGAGGTATTGTGATCATTTAGGTTTCATATAAGTTCTATTTTAAATAAGAATATGATATTATTCTAGCAAAAATGATATTTTTCTATTCAACTACTAGGGATACCATGATTAAGATTTTATTTAATCTTTAAAAAGTCAATTTTAAGACACTTCTCACTAGATGTATTAATGTGGCAAGTTTTATGATGAATCATAGCTTCAAACTTTAGTTATAGATAGATAAGAGGTCATTTAATATTTCAAAACAAAATGAAGGTTTTACGATATTCCATGAAATCAATACATGATTGCAAAGTTAGTCCACACAACTATTGACCCCTCCTCTCTAATGTGTAATTAAACAAGACACAAGTTCATGTTTATCTATTCAAAGTGTTTGTGAAAGTTGCCAAAGTGCTAATAGATGTTTTATGCATTCACTTGTAATAACTCAATTAAATCCTTTTTAATTCCCTCCAAAAGACCATTTTAGTTTTTAATAAAATTGAGTCTAATCATAAGTCTTGGAAGGAGGCTCCATTAGTAGAATTTCTACCTATGCGTTCCTTCAATCAAAGTCCTTTTTAATTCCCTCCAAAAGACCATTTTAATTTTTAATAAAATTGAGTCTAATCATAAGTCTTGGAAGGAGGCTCCATTAGTATAATTTCTACCTATGGGTTCCTTCAATCAAAGTCCTTTTTAATTCCCTCCAAAAGACCATTTTAATTTTTAATAAAATTGAGTCTAATCATAAGTCTTGGAAGGAGGCTCCATTAGTATAATTTCTACCTATGGGTTTCTTCAATCAAAGTGAGTTGTTTTGAGAGTTTCTAGAACTTAATAATTTAAATGGTTGATTTTATAATTTGATAGTGTGTTATATTTTTATGTAGGTATAATGTAGATGGTCTGATTATTATTTTATTTTCAAAGAATGTATTTTAGTCTTTAGAAATATTTCTTGTGATAACAACCTTCAAGCATGTTAAATAATATTGCATCTTCATGTTCTCTAAATTCTCTCTCATATTCTAATATAAATAACAATAATTTATTGGTTAAGCTCAATTCATTTTTTCACAACTATTTTTTTACTATATAATGGTTAATTGTTAATTGTTAATGCTTTCTATATTTCATTTAAATTCTTAATAAATCTAATTCGTAATGAATCAAGGGAGTATTGCTTTTAAATTTGAAGTATTTGAAGAATTTTTGAGAATTTTTTAACATTTATAGTGCATACACATGTAATGTTTTAATCAAATTTGTTTTTAATTTCTTGTAAAAGACCTTTGAATATTTTAATAAAAGTGGGTTTTCTTATAAATATTTAAAAGAGAATCTACTAGTATTAATTTTTACCTTTGAATGGGTTCTTTTAAACAAGTTCAACATTTTGAAGGTTGTCAATACTTGTGCCAACATAATTTTTCATCAATGGTTGATTTTCTAATTGGATAGTGTAAGTTCAATTTTCTAGATAAATACAACATGGATGGCCCAACCATCATTTCACCTTCAAAAAGTGCAAGTGACTATGGAAATATTTCTTTTAATATCATTCTTAAAAAAATTTAGACACTATTTCATTCTCATCCTCTCTAAATTCTCTTTCTATCAATTATGATTCTTCTAGTATAAATTTCAATAGCATATTGGTTGAATTAAACTCCTTTTTTTACAACTAAGTATATTTTTACTAGATAGTAGAAAATTATCAATATATTTTGGATTTCATTTAAGTTCTTGCTGGTTATAATGCTTGAATAAAAATTAAAGGTTTATTTGTTAAATGATTGACAAAATTTTCCAAAAATATGAGTACATTTTAGATGCAAGAACTTGTAATTTTTCAATTTAATCCCTTCTTAATTCCCTCCGGAAGACCTTTGTAATTTTAAATAAATTTTATATTTTTATAGGTCTTACAAATAGGCGAATTAGCATAAATAATGTAGGGAAACATTTTTCTATAGAAATTTATGTGTAGTTCCCCACTTGAAGTAGAAGGAAAAAAATTACCGAACATTTGTTTTAAAACACACCAACCATAACACCAAATATATGAAATCAACATGTTGTACTTGCACAACAATGTGAACACAAGTTTTGTATCAAACATAACAACAAAAGGATAAAAACAATAATATGAAATCACCATTGCATAAGAAAGGTGGAAATAATATAGGACTAACCACTCACATGGGATAAATCCACCATGAATAACAAGAGAGAGAGAGAGATAGCATCTTCTACATGAATGTCGATTACAATCCATGATTGCATTCTCTCGCAAAATGAATCTACAATAATATGAGGGAGTCAACTTCTATTCCACATATAAAATCACTTAAACAAACAAAATAAGGAAAAAAAAATACCAAAGGATACCAAAATAGAAGATACAACCTCTCTTCTAATTAGAATGAGAACATGTCACTTTTAGACAAATCGCACATGTGTCAAGATGTCCTATCATAGTGTGACATCACATAAATAGAAAGATACTATAACAAAAAACCTTAAGACCTATGAGGAATTTTGATAATACTAACAATACCAACCAAGAGGGTTTACAACCTTCCAAAGTCTTCACAAGACTAGTTGCACAATCTCCCTAACCCTAGGTTTGTCAATTGGGCCATTTCAGAAGAAGGTACAAAAAATAATGCAAAAGAACCCATAAGTACCCAATTAAGACACTTAGGGATAAGTTACAAATATCACTAGACCCTTAGGACCATTATGAACAAATTTTGTTTACATGGTTTTCCCATCCAAGGCCCTGAAACTAAGAGGAACCAAGAATACCGAAAAGAGAGAAAACTTGACTAGGTTTCTGAAGACCTAGGCGATAAAAATGGTCCCCATAGGAAAACTATAGGAAATAAAAATTATTAAACAAGGAAAATAGGCCAATAAAACCCTTGAATAACCCTAGTTAAGAATATTTACATTCTACTTTTTGTAAGGGAACGAGGCCACCAAAACATACATCTAGGCCACCCAAATAGAGAGATAATTTTTAGCACTACATCCCTCATAACTAGGCCACTCTACTATCAACCAGGATGCCCCAGTATGGTACCAAACCACCTCATTTATGACAAGGTTTCCCCAACACACAAGAAACATTCTAGAAGAGATTTGGCACTCCTAAGCTAACCAGGCCACCCAAAATAATTTGGAGACACCTAAGTTCATTTTAAACATCTAAAGCATAAATACATAATTATACCTTTACAATCATTCTCAGCACCAACATCGGGACACATCATTAGGGCTAATATACTAAAAATTATAAATGATTACACTACTTCTCACAAGAGAGGTTCATTTACAATTTAAATTACAATTACATTATGATTACATAATGAAAGGACTCAAATGTCCTTTAAAAAAATAAATTTTATTCAATTAATATAATTACAAAGTAAAATAACAAAGAAAGAGGAGATATAAATGCCTCTTTCATGTTCCTCGTATCTTCAAACCCCAAAGTTGGTTTTCATGCCACCCTACCATGTGAAACCAATCAAATTTACTCTCATTGTGATAGGAGATGGTTGCATGGCCCAAACACACTCACACAACACATAGTGGGAGAGGGGAATACAATCACATCAATCAAGGAGTAGACATGACATTTACGAATATAATAAAGACTCTTTTATACAACATGACAACATGAAATTTAGGTGGGATAACACTTCTATCCACAACAACAAAATTTGAAGGAGTAGGTAGAAAGAGAAATATCAATGGTCTCTAGAATTTTCCCTATGAATTATGACAAGATCTCTCACATGAGACAAGGTAGACTACCACCAAAACAAAAAGTCCCTCAATGACCAAATAAAAACTAAATATAATTCCACATTGAACAAGGCACAAAAAACAATGTATAATTTCCAATTTATCCAAATTAAATAATTTCTTTTGAAAACATCTATTTAAAATTTTCATGAAGTAACACTTCATCAAAACATCCAAAAATATTCATTTACATGAAAAGTATTCAAAGTTTCACAATATGTTCACAAAGGAAATTCACCTTTGAAATTTTTTCAAAAATAAATTTTTAAAAATAAAGAATATAAGAATACCCTTATCTGGAAAAAGTTCCCAACACCCCTTTTAAGCCATAAAAAATACATTTTAAATGTTTCTCAAAAAATTGGGCATAATAACAATGTATTTTTGAAAAATATTAAAATTTTAACATAATAAATAATAAAATATCAAAATCTATGAAACAAAAGGTGTTGTGAGGTCCTAACACTCCACAAGTCCATTTGTAACCTTTCAAAATGAAGAAAAAGTAAACATTTGAGAATATATAGAAAACATACCTCACATTTTAATAACAAAATTTGAAATGCAAAGAACACCAAACACACCCCATGAATGAATGAATCCAAATAAAAGCATGATCTCCTACCAAATCCTATTCAAATTCAAATTACCTCACTCAATTTCCCCTCTGATTGCTCACCCAATCTCAAAATTATAATTTGGAGAGAACAAGGTTTTTCCTCTCCAAATTCCTTGAAATTTCTTTTTTCTTTCTAACCCCTTTTATTTTACAAATAAGATAATACATTTTATATTCTAATTAATCACATTTAATCCCTAATTTACCCAAGACATATAAAGACATTTAAATACAATCAAATTTTATATTCCACACTTAAATCAAATTTTAAGTATATATAAAGCATATTTCCATATTACATGTAGAAACTAGGATTCAAATCAAATTAACCTAAAATACATTATATTTCCATTATTCAATTTGAAACTCCCACAAATAATCCCCAAATCTCAAAAATAAATTAAATTCATTCCCCAATGTTATTCACCCTATAATTTCAATATTAAATCCATATAAGCATTTAATCGAATTAAATTATAGAAATATTAAATTTAATAAGACATCAACTAGACATTCATAGGACATAAACAAGAAGGTTTATGATATCTGAAATCATACCAATGGTGGTATCCATTTCAAAATACATAAAATAACAAGCATTTCACACTTAGATTGAGTACAATAGGTAAGGTAATACAATAATGGCCAATGTGACATCTCCTTCTAATCAATGTCAAGGTACACTCAAACTTGTGGAGCCAAGTGGAGAAATACCTAGTACCTGTAACCACTCAACACACATGTCAAGCGTAGCTTCTCCATACATATAAATAGCCAAAGCATCACATAAATACTCCATTGTGTACAACATCATATCCATAATTTTTTTGTATTTAAATGGTAAATTTCACGATATAATTTAACTATAACATCTATATTAATCCATATATTTATGAACCAAGCATAATAACAACCACTTAAGCAAGCCCACATCACAAACACATCCTAAGAACAGTTTCAAAATGAAATACATCAATCACCTTTCAAGGGACTTGGAATAAAATCACACATGCATTTTCATTTCATTTACATCAAGCATAACAATAGAATAACCATAGAGGGAACATGAATCAAGAAATAGAATAATAATGTCAAAACATGATAATTTAACATCTCGAAATATATGAAATACAATACTCCCACTAACATCACATGCTAGGAATAGGTAGGCATTACATGATGACTTTTGTACATATATTGGTAAGTTGTAAGGTAGAAAATAATTTCACAAAGAGGATGAACATAATAGTAATAGAAAAATTTAGAAGTATGTTAACTAGTGCTCAATTAAATTAGTGTTCTTAGGTTGAGAAAATAACTACTAGTTTCCCTTCTAAATTAATAGACCACCATGCTTTGTATTTATTTATAAAAAAATGTATATAATAGTCAACTATGAAATCCTCTATTTTACAAATTAGAATTTTTTTTGGTTAAGATATAAAGTTTGTGCCTTAATAAAAATGATCTAAGTTAAATTTCAAAGATAGCAAGTAATTTTTTTTTAGTTATGAATATAATGTTAAGGGTTATAAGCTTCACAATCTGTTAACCTTAAAAATGGTATATTTGAGAGATAATTATTATTGAGCTAAAAATAACTGATAAAAATAAAAGCAATTGTGCATTTTGAAATAGAAGTATAAAATTAAGAATATGCATAATGTTGGTGTAAATAGGTGTTTTCCTTATCTAGTCCTATCTAGGTCCTATTTACAAATATTGATAATGTTATCTTGTAGGTGATCTTGGGTTGTTGAGGAGTTCACCATAAAATCATACACATAAGTGGTAGAATAATAGGTTGGACACAAGCTTGTTGAAAAATAAAGTTCAAAATCTAGATATTTTTGAAGATGAATTGTAAGAGAATATTATGAAGCTCTTGAGAAGGTTCACAAGATAACACAAGCAAGTTGAAAATAATAGCCTATGAAAATTTTGTTTTTTTTCCTTTTTTTAATTGTGTACTAATAATGAAAACATATTTGCAAAGCTATTTCTTTGAAGGAGAACACTTATTTTTTAAAGGGTATGTATGATGAAATGATGGCCTTGGATAGATGTGAGACTTGATAAATGGTTGAAGTTCTCAATGGAAGTAATCCCACTAGTTTTAAATGAATTTCTAATAAAAATTAAAAATAAATGTATAGTTTTAAATTTATAAGGAAAGAATAACAAGGAAAAAGGTTAATCCTAGGCTAAAGGATTTGATTTTGTTAAAATATTTCTCTTGATTAAAAATATCTTCTAGTATATTCCTAATTTAATTTGTTGTGACTTATGAATTATAAGTAGACAAAATATATGTTAACACTACTTTCTTGCATGGGGATGAAAAGAACAAATTTATATGAAAAAAAAATTAAAAAAATGTACTAAAGGGGAAAGAGAAGTTAGCTTATAGTTAAAAATAATCATTTTATTGTCTACATAAATCATTCTAGAAATGGTATCATTAGTTATATGACTATTTATTGGACCTTAGTCTTGTTAAAACTGAATGTGGTCATTTTTAATTTTTAATTAATTTATTATGAGTTAGTAATCATTGTCTTATATATTGATGATATGTTGCTCATTCAAATTTGTAAATTAATGATTGGTGATATCAAAAATTAGTTATCTATTATTTTTTATATGAAGGATTTAGTTCAACTCTAAAATACATAGTGATCAATAAAGATTAGGTTGGTAGGAATTTTAGACTTATTTAAAGTAAGTATTTTTAGACTATTTTTTAGCTATTTATTTATTTATTTATTTATTTTTAGTAAAAGGGTGTTAAGTCAACTATTTATATCATATAATAACTATAACGGTTACAAAATGTTTTCCTTTCTAGTATAAGATGCAAATACAAAATGTCAACTATTGCATTTGAATATAACAAACAGTTGACCAACCCTTCCTATTGGATGACTAAATTCTTTCCAAAAATGAACTATTTTGAAAATGTCAGCTATGCAAAATAACAAAAATAGTTGACTTTACAAAAAGTAGTAACCAGTTAACATTTTTCTTCATGCCTTATGTACTGAGAAATTATCTTCTTTTCCTTCTTTACACATAATCTGATTCAGTGGAGGAAATGTTTCTAAGTTTTTAGTAATGTTCATGTCAGGAAGGATTGGTTGGTGACCATGAATGAGTGGTTGAATAGTTGAAGGCCCTGGTAATACATTTCCTAGTGTTGCATTTGATTCTTCAGTGTTGACTTCTCTTTGTTGTGGTAGAATAGGATGACTCAGTAAAGCTACATGATGGTAGTGATGTGTAAGAAGGAATGAGATTGCATAATATTTGGTCTTAAAGCTCCTTATCATATCTTTTCCCAATTCAACCTAATACTTGTTCAACTCTTTGTATAGCTAACTTGAGGAGTTAAATTCAAGTACCAACCTCATACCAGTATAAATATTCTTGAAACTCACTCTATGGTGCAAGTAGTATCTAGGAAAGATACCCCCAATGTATGTTTCTCCATGCCAAAAGTCATACTTCTGAATACTTGTGAGAACAACATTTTGTTGTAGAAAAACTTCTTTAATAATATCATTTTCTATCTTTTGCATATCATTATAATTGGGGTTCAAATCCATGATCTTTGAGATAAATATGGATACCAAATTAGATGGAAAAATGATTCTCTATGTTGATGGCTGCAAAATATCCTCTCCAATTATATCCTTGACACATTTGAAAATAGGGATACAATCTATGTTAAAAACATAAGACAATTGTTCTCTATCTAGTCCTTTGGAAAAAGGGTACTTCTCATTGTTGCACTTGGAAGGGTGCCTTGTGATTTCTTGGAAGAAATTCCATTAAAGAATCTTGCTTGAAATTCAAAAACACCCAGGAAGCACCCATAAAATAACAACAATAAACACCCAAAAAGGACCCAAAAAATAGCAACAATAAAAACCAAGAACTTATTTGGATGTTATTTTGAAGGAGATCTTTTCAACTTCTTTGTTATAGCTTACCAAAGAGAGTAAGGCACGAGCTCACATACTACACATAAAGCATAAGGTAAGCCATTCAACATAGATACCTTTCATGAAAGAGAAGCCTTGAAATTCTTGTATCAATTTTGTAGAACCCTAAGGAGCAATTTCCAAATTGAAGTGAAAACAAGATGAAATTGCACTTTACCTAGTAACATGTGCCTCCAAATTGAAACTGATACAATGCTTCTATTATTCTTAGATGCATGAGTGAAGGAGTGCACCATCTTTCCAACTTAACAAAGAGAACATAACCATGGACGCTTCGCCTTTCTGAGAGTAATTTTGTTGCTACAAAAGTTGCAATATGTAAAAAAAACTTCAAATAGGGTCCTCATATAGCTATGGAATTTACTGTGCTATACAATTTCAAAAAAAATCTATTAAATCCACATGTCCTTGACAATGTTAAGAAACACTTGAAATTAATTCAAGGTATGCTTTTTTGAAATTATCTCCATTTCCTTACAATAATTTCCTACAAAATTCAAACAATTGTTAGCAGTCATCATAATATACCCTTACGACATAAGATATGTGAGATGGATTAAAGCATGATGATGTCATTGGAATGATCACATATCATACTTGCAATTACAGGTGTTGGCTTTGCAACAGCTTCAAACTTGGAAAACATTTTGCATTAGAAAATTGGTTTGTTGCATAGTTAAACTTGTACATCCCACATACGATGAAGCAAGAATGATTTAACAACCACTGACTGAAATGATAACGTCATTCTTTCTTATTTTAGAATTAATATGCCATCTTGGCATCCACATCACATTTGCTATGGTTGTTGCATTTATCTTTTCTTTGATGACTCATGACAAATTCAAAACAATCATCCTTATTCCTACAAAATAAAAAACAAGTTAATATAAAAGGATACACCTTATGACATATCACAAGAAGTACAAAGCAACTCGTTGATGATGCCACATAATTGATTCATTCATGCAGATTTAAGGGTATGTGCAAGATCATCATGGAAAAAATAGGCCCTTAAGTGGAAAACAAAATAGAAAAATTAGAGTTAGGCAACTTGACGTAAACATTTGAATAAGTTATCTATATTATTTCAAAAATATGTTAGAATAGAATCTATAGCAAATTGAATGTAGTTTCTAAACTACTAGTTATATTTTTTTTTTAAAAACCTATTTGGTGAAAATTTGAAATTTCAATGTAGTAGTACTTAAATTTCAAGAAAAAAATAAGAAGTAGGTTTCTGTCTGACCACCCTAACCACAATAAAATCATAATACTTTTTC
>VDFB02168118.1:223281104-223301559 GCA_007258455.2 Sequoia sempervirens
CAAGAAAACCCGCTCTGATACCACTTGATGAGGGCGCAACCTGAGACTTAAAAAATAACCCGCAAACAAGAGAATAATTTTATTATTCAGAAAATGGAGCTTCTTACATGCAGAGGATCTCAAATCCCCAAGTTCTACAACACATGCAAGTTACATAAAGGTACAGAATAACCCTTTTGTAATATGCGAGCTTGTCCCCAAAAAGTTACCCAAAAATTAGAAACCCGCCTATAAATAGAGCTCCTCATTAGTTTGGAGTCAAAACAACATTCAAATTTGAGTTTAGGTGGTTTGGCACCGAAAATTTACAACATGAAGTTCAAATTTCAAAAGAGTATTTGCAATTATGTCTTCTAGAAAGTGCGCCAACTTCCCGGGGCCATAACTTTTGATCCGGGACTCCGATTTGTGAACCGTTTGAACCGTTAGAAAGGTCTCAAAGTCAATAACACGTTTGAAATTTACTACACTAATTTTGGCAAGTTTTGGGGCCGATCTAGGAGCTCTAAGTGCCTCAAATCTAACTTAGAAGATTTTCAGGTGTAAATCTAGGAAACTAAAACTATAATATCTTTCAACCCATGAACCAAAAATAAAAACCGTAAATTGGGAATTTCATTATGACGAAAAGGGTATCCAAAAATGTAAAAATATCTAAAAACTGAGAAACTTGAAATTTAACTATTTTTGGGTGATGCAAGATTGCCCTTACACCACTGGATGCTCCTACATCACAATGGTTGCAAATTTATCTACAAGTTGGCTTCCTTCCCTATAAATATTTTTAATTTGCACAGATGTGAACATAGGAAACAACTTCCATACCTATTGCATCACATATCTGATTTTCCAACAAAAAATATTTCTTTCTTTACAAGCATTCAAAATCATTAATGAGTCACCTTCAATTTCCAGGTCTTTTATTTTCATATCATATGCTAGTTGCAACCTATGAAGAAAATCTTGTGCTTCCACCATATTATTGTTACCTCTTGGAATTTTTATTGACTTAGTTGATGTTAGGAGCCTTTTATGATCTCTTATTACAATCCCTACCACTGAAATACCTCTATTTCCATGTGATGCACCATCAAAATTCAACTTGGATAATCCTTTTGTAGGTGGAGTGTAAGAAATTTTGCTTCTATCTAATTTGTGACTTGAATTATGACGCAAGCTTCCTTTGAATGGTAGAACAATATTATTACACTTATGCATTACCTTAGACTCCCAATTTGTGAACAAAGACCCAATACTTTTGACCTTTTGTACATGTGCATTTTTTATCTCTGTTATTAAAGATTCTAACTTCTCTAATACTTGCTAAAACTTTATTTTTTCCTTCCCAACAATCCTTCTGTTACGTTCCCACCAAATAGTCCACAACACTACAAATAGTGTCACTTTCCAAATGCATGCAAGCAATGCAGATTTATACAATACTGGTCAACTTGAAAATAGATCCCATAAATTATTTGGCAATGGATCATACCAACTTAATTTATCTTTAATAAAAAACCAACAACAGGATGCAAAAGGACAATGAATAAACAAATGATTCACCTCTTCCATCTTATTTTCACATAAGACACATGTAAATTGAGTTGCTATCCCAAGTTTGTCAAGTCTATCACTTGTCAAAATTATTCTCTTAATAGCTAGCCATGAAAAACAACCTACCTTTGGTAGCACAGTTGAGTCCCAACAAAAGGAAAAGGCTCTTTGAGGTTTGACATTTTCCCTTTACTCATTATTGCCTTATATCCCATTTTGACTGAATAATTTCCATTTTTTGATGGTCTCCATAACAACTTATCCCCCCTCCTAAAACATATACAATTCTACCATTTAATATGCACTTAAGTTCTGTTGATGGGTGTTTTTCACACTTTCTCAACACAGGCAATACACGAATGCGCTACCTCTCTTGAAAGGAAATTTCCCACGACAAGTTGTTGAAAATCTCCCCAAGGTCTCTCAGGTGTCAGGTCATGACTTGCATGGAACTCCTCAGTTGATTACGATGTGATTTTTCTAGTAATCACAGGGTAGACTTATGTTCAGACAGCGGTCCAAAACTTCGATGTTTCTTCAATTTTGGCTTTACAATGTGCAATGAACCTTGGTATAGGTTATTTCTAAAAAAGGGGAAAAAGAGCGGGGAAGATGGAAGGTTCCTGGACCTATAACTAACTATGAATAGTAATCATGGAGTTCCTTCAATGGATAGCTTCCTGAAAGCAATATTCCACTTAACCAAAAATCTCACAGTCTCATGGAATTTGTGCTATCTTCTAAGGTCTGCAAATATTTCACCTTTCACTCACCATTTGCATGCATGAACAAATATGAAAGTGTGGAGAAGCTTTGAATTTAAGCCTAGATTAACTTTACACAGCCATCTACCAGTAGCAAATAGCAAAAAGTATGGACTAAGAAGGCATCTACACAGCAGGAATTTTCACAACTACAGAACAACATTTCTTAAATCTATCAAAGCAAGAATACAGCTAACTAGAACAACAATACAAATCTAAGTAAAGCATCTAACAATAGAGGTTGAATCAAGTAACATGTGAAAAACTTCAAAAATGCACCAAGTCAATGTATTTTCATTATAAATTTTTGCAGCATGTCTTTACAACAACTCAACTCCCTTTGCAAATGAGAGGAGAGCCCTATTTATAGTGCCCAAAAAGTTAAATGAACAGCCAAGATTAATTCTCATTGTGTGGCCAAGATTCATTACAAAATAGGGTTTCACCAACCCCCAATATATTACAATTTAAAATTACATTTTGTCTTCTCCCCATTTCGTCATCTAGTGCCAGTCACTGTAGCAATTTCGTCTTTTGTTGGTTGTTGTTTTACTGTAGCTACTCCTTGGGGAGCTCTTCACTTCCAAGAGGGTTTTCCTCTTGCTTCTTTGAAGCTGTATACTCTACGAATTTTAGAATGACTGGCTGGAGCTTGTCTACTTCAATAATCTCGTACCGCAACATTTGGTAGCTCCATTCCTTTGCATTATCTTCTAGCTTCTTCCAGTCCTCATCATACTTTGTGCCTTGATCCTTGAATAGCTCTGATTGATCAAAGGCCCGGGCAGCGAAACTCATGAACTCCACTGTTATTTCACCAGACATCCCATCCTCCATCTTCTTCTAAAAATAAGGTTTTACCTTTTCCAGATCCATCTACACTACGGGCACGTCATACTCCATCATCAACTTAAGATAACGAGCGCATTCCGCTCTGATTTCCTTGATCCATTCGATGTCTAGATCCACTTTACTCATTATTTACTCCAACCTTTCCTTCCTATTGTCAAAGTCCTGCCGTCACACATCCATCAACCAGTGATCGTCCTTGTTGAATGCAAGCTCCTTTTCCCATGTGACTTTCGGCAACTGAAGGATATCCTCGATCTTTAGAAAGGTGGATTCGTATGCTGCAGGGAAGTCAGTGTAGAGTTTCCTTGTGCTTTCCAAAGATAGCTGCATATCTAAGAACTTGTTGGTTGTCTGAACAGCCCAGCTAATACCCATGTTCCTGACATACAGGACCTGCTGAAACTAGCCCTCTGTAGTATTTTCCAAGTTCTTTCTTCTTTCCATCTTATCAATCTTTTCTTTGGACAGCAGTTGGGGTGGAGCCATGGATGTGGTAGGCAGGTCATCCACCGAAGACCATTGTTGGATGTAATCCATCAAAGCAACTACTTGTGCTTTAAGCTCATCTTTCGAGACTTTGTCCTACTTTATTAGATGCACCACTATAGCCACTGACTCTTCAAGGTGTCCTACCTTTTGTTCTCTGGTAGCGGTTCCTAGATCCATGGTGGAGATGTTGTAGGTTATTCCCTCCTAGCCTACCACAGGCGTTGCTATTTGCACAGCTTGAGACCCAGAGGAATCCACCATTATCCTAGATCTAATCTTAGGCTTCTTCTCTTTTCTAGTTGTAATTTGTGCTCAGGTCAATAAAGCTTCTAGCCTCGCTCTTGTGTCCTTTAGTACAGGAGTTTTCTTTTCAAGATATCTCTCCAGCCACCCAGGCATAGCAGTCTTCTCTTAAGGTGATTCATGATCACCTTCACACCCCTTGGCTAAGGTTTATGTTTTCGTATCTTCTGGGGCCCTTTCTTCCCCCTTAGTAGTATCTCCTTCTTCTTCATCGGAGTCCTATATGAACACAAGGTGCTTAATAGGAGGCTTGGTAGATAATTGTTGCCTGGGACTTTCTTTCTTTTCCATCTCCTTCCCCTCCTTTCCTTTGGTTTGCTCAACCTCGTGTGTGTGCTCCTCGGGCTACTCAATTTCAAGGCTCTTGATAGCTTGATCCTCACCCTCAAGTTTATCTTCCTATTGTTGTCCTTCTTCTTCAAGGGGTGACCTTTCTGCCTCTTCTTCAGTACCCTTCGGCTGTCCGGCCATTTCTTCCTCAAGGTCATCATCGAAAGCCTACACGATGACCCTACAACCAACATCTTCTTCCTCATATCTACTCTCTGAGGAGCCAGTACCCTCCTCTTCGTAGGCCACCCTATCGATTGTGCGGTGCTCATATTCTGGGTGCTCATGGTATTCATCGGCCTCCTCTTCAAATGGCCTCAAGGTCTCTTGTTCTCACCTCTCCCATTCCTTGGATATTAACATGGTGGCCTCCATAGCTGGTGGCCCCGTCAGAGGTTGTGAAGGTTTAGCAGTAGCGATGACCTACACAAGGGGTGCTTGAAGAGTGGGATCCATAAGGATCTGGGAGTGCTCAGAGGGGAGATTTTGCATATGTCTTGAGAGGGCTTTAGGCACGGTGGGAGTGGGTATTGGTGCTGGCATTGCAACTAATGGGAGTGATGTAGTGGGTGACATGGTGGCGGAGGAAGGAGGAGTGGTCATGATGGAGGAAGAGTCAATTACTATCACAGGCTCAGTCAGAGGTGAAGGGGTAAGATGGACAGAGATGTCCACCACTAGTGAGGATGTGGCGACCATGGCCAGGGAGGTAGATAATGGGGTAGTCAAAGCAGGGAGAGCCAAAAGAGGTTTTAACTGCTCTGCACCTTTTGCTTCTTCCCCTTGGATTAGGAGATGCTCTGTGGTGCCTCCTATTTTCCTAAGCCTCTTGGAAGGTGATCCTCCTGGATCCTTCCTCATGTACACTTTGGGATCCGAAGACTGTTTCATTTCCATTTATTTTCTCTTCTTAGATCTGGTAATCAGAGGAGACTTGGATGTCCCGCCCATTGAAGTGGTGGCAGCAACATCCTCGGTGGCACTCAGTTCACTCTTGAGTCCTTTGTATGTCAGGACCACCCCTTGTTTTAATCAGGCCACCTAACCATCCACCCACTCTTTTGCATGGGCCAAGATTGGCTTGGTTATAATATCAAGGTCATTGACCTCCTGTTCATCCTAGTCTATTGTTGGTATCAACAAGTTGGCGACTGCAGGGTACCTGGGGTCCATTATGGTGCTTTCGTCCTCTTCGACTTGATCTGGTATGGGAAATGGCTGCACCTTTCTTATAAAATGCGTAATCATCCACATATAGTGCCTTGCATGCACTTCCTTATCATCCTGACAATCCCCCCAAAAGTCCTCAATGTGGTGTAGATGAGTGAACCCTGGTCCTAGTGCTTTCCTTACATGCCCATATGGGTCCATTTGCAGGCGAGTAGTGTGGAGGTGAATATGATAGTCCTTCAATTCTTTCTTAGATTTACCAGCACACTAGGAAGTTTGTAGTTTATACATGCCCTAACCAAGGGTCAAGGGATAAGAGATTCCTGCTACGTGTTTGCCACTAAAGACCGCCTGTATGTGTTGGAGCTGCTAAAAAAGCTCCAATAGGATGATTCGGTCATTGGGGTATCGAGGCAACTTGTTTGGCCTTTCAGTGAAGCATTGGGCATGAATATATGTGAACTTTGGATATTGAATGAAGAGGAAGGTGTACTACTTCAAGAATGTCTGAGCACTGTGGGAAACCCTTCTCTCAAAGTCCCCAACAATCATTCTGATGATATGGCCAATGAAGGCATCATTTACCCTGTAATATTCCTTCTTGAAGTTTCGGTACTGGAGCTAGGGGTACCTGTCATAGGCCTTCAGTCTTCAACCCTGTTCCTCATTGGGTGCCACAAACAATATCTTGTACTGTCTTTTATCTGCCAAGGAGTAGACAAGATATGAAGTCATTTAGAACTTTGAACTTTTCTTGACATTGACAAACTATTCATGGAAGTAGTCGCTTATTATACCTCCCTAGTAGAATGAGGTCTTTGTGGTGACATCCTCATTCCCACGAAGGATCTATTCAATGAAGTACACCATCCACTCCTGAAAGAAGGAAGCCGTAGGGAGACCCATAACCCTGCTTAGCATTGTGACCAAGTCATGGTAATCCTCATGGAAATCACTGTGGAAGAGTTTGTGAGGAACCTTCGCAGTGCTGCCCCATTTTTCTTTAAGCCAATGTTGATTTATTAACCTTTTGCAGCCTGTCGGGTTGTCATTCCATGTTTCCTAGCATTCCTCTATGGTAGGTGTTTCCATTTCTTGAAAAGTGGGAATATGGAAGGTCTTTGTGATTCCCTCAGCCGACATGTCAGCAAGAATGTTACCATCTCTGTCAATTATGGTCCTTGTGTCTGGTTGATACACCTACCGACAAGCCATGATCAATTTAGGGGTCACGAGGGATGGAGGGAAGCCCGTAGCTTTTGCAATTCCACTTTGTCTGATCAGCCTCACATTCTTGGTCGTTAGATTGAACCTGATCCTTTATCTAAACTTGTCAATATTGACATGGTCTATATTGGTGTCAGTGAATTTTTTCCAATCCATGGCAACCTTTGAGTGCAGAGGTTCACCCTAGAACTGGTATTTCATTTGGTCCTTGTCCTCTTTTCCTCGAGGAGTCTTGCCCGACTTCTTTCCTTTTTCCTTTTCCATAGCTTCCCTCGAAGGTTCTGCACCTGATTCCATATATTCTGCAAATAAAGGTGCAGTCAGTGCAACTGATCATGAAAGTCTTCATGTTAGTAATAATCACATGGGCCAAGTTAAATTTAAATAATTTATCGTTCATAAAATGATACTTCTTCTTCCAGATGTCATTAGTCTTTTAATTGAGGGCTTTTGGACAATCCGGGCCCAGATGCCTAGACTTCCCTGGCAGGAATGTTGTTTTGGAAAGGCAAATGGGGTAGAGCGATTTGGGGTCAACATCAAATTTGAAAATTGAGGTCATTTGGATTGATTTAGGAGCATCCAGAGGTACAAGGCTGGAAATCCATCTAGAGTTAGCCATTTGGAATGTCCAAGCAGAAACGGAGTTCCAGGGTCCGGGACCGGGCGGGTCTAAGGGTGGCTGGCAATTTTGCAATTTAAAGCATTTGGGCCTGAGGATCAGGGAAGATTTCATGCCTTCATCATTCAGGATGGCGACCATCGGGTGGAAGTCCAGAGGGGGTGACCCAGAAGATTGAACCCAGCATTTAGGTTGGGCGTTTCAATTTTCTTTGCAAAGTTTTTGCGGCGAGCAGGAAGGCGGAGCCCGGAGGTCAGGAAGGAGTAAGGCGGCGGTTGTTTGAAATATGTCTTGCATATTGACAGCCGAGGGGACCTTGGGGCCCGGAGGGCAGAGTTTCGGTGAAGGTTCGAAGTTAGGGGCGGCGGAATCTAAACGAAGTTACAAAGGGAGGGGCTCGACAACGATGAGGATGTTGAAGTTCCATGGTTGGGAACCCTCGTGGCAAAAGATCACCCTGGACTTGTGAGGTGGGAAGATATCGCGCGTTCGTCACTCAACACAGCGAAGGTCCCACGGAAGTCCGGGGACGAGGACCTGGTAGGGTGCCAGAGGAGGAGTTTGAGCGCAAATCTCGACGGTAAAAGGGGAGTCGGGCCCTAAGGCCTGGGCAGATGTGGTATGTTTGCCACTCAGATCGGTGGGAGCCCGACGGAATCCCATACGCCAAAGTACGGGATCACGGGCCCGAGAGTCCCAAATGGAGGTCAACTTCACTATTTAAAAATTTCAACACCTGATAGCTTTCTACCGAGGGAAACACGAGGAGCCGGGCCTGAGGGTTGGTGTGGTCATTTTAGAAAATATGTTCACTTTACTCGAGACCCTCCAGCAACGAACGAGCTTGGATCGGGGTGACACGAATACCCTAAGCAAAGAACAGCCGTGCGCGGGTTAAGATCTAGATCGATCATGAGGGAGCTACATGGGTTTTCTCGAGTTTTGAGGACATGGGTTTTGTGCGTTGTGTCATGTTTTATCTTTTTAATGTATTTTAGATCTGGGTTGCTTGTCACTTTAGGTTTAAAATCATGAAAAATTGCTCAGGGAGGGAAATCAGTGAACCTACCTCAGACACTTGATGCGGCAAGTTGTGAAGTCCACTCATGATCAGCAAGTGATGGAAACAGGTGCGAGGGCGACGACTGACGAAGACATGGATCCTCTCTGGTAAGCACTTTGACCACTCTCTACAACACTGACAAGTGAGAATGACAGGTTTGGGCAAGATATTTATACTCTAGCCACCATTAATGGCCATATTTAATGCAAGTACGACGAGCAATTGGGTTGGTGGATTCAAATCCATGGACGACAGCGGGAGGTCCAGGGCCCAGAGGCCGGAAAGATGTGAGGCAGTGGCCATCTTGGAAAATTCAACTCAAAAATTGTTGGCGGCAAAGAGGAGGTCGGGGCACAGAGGACGAAGTTCCGCTAGAGGTCCGCCGTCGGGAACGACGAAGCCCTCATGGAATTCTGAAGGCGAAAGTCTGGTGGTTCGGGCCCGGAAGGGGCAGAAGCACTGGGAAAATTTTGCAAGTTCCACTGGATGGAAAATGGAGAACTGGGTCCCAGAGGTCGGGAAGAAGGAAGTCATCCGCCATTTGGGACGATGGACACAAAGGGGAAACCCAGCCAGGGAAACTCGGTGGGGCGGGCCTGGTTGGCCCCGAGGCCGTTAACAAGGCCAAACTGCCAAGGAGACTCTGCAAGACCCCAAAACTTGACAAAATTAAAAGGGAGAAGTACGATCAACTTATGATGAGACTTTGGAGGTATGTTGACCACCTAGGACACGAAAATGAGGCACACAAAATGAGGCAATGCCAAAAATGACCCGACAAGGAAAAAGAAAAAGAGGATCCCTATTCTGAATGGGGTGTGTGTGCTAAGGGCACAACAAGTTCTTCTTTCTAAACATCTAGACAATCTACAACAATGACATCTTTCAACCTTACTTTCGTAGTGCATTCTTCAATGCTCTCAAACTAATCACTTACTTTCTTCCCCCAGCTTGTATTAAGAATATTTTCAATAATTTGCAGATTAGTATCTACATTTAGAGGAGCATATCCACCCCAAGAATCTTCCCAAAAAATTTCTTCTAAACCATCTTGAACATCCCAAGTAAAATATAGGATGATTACCTTTCTACACACAACCAAGAAATTCCACATTATAGATGCTTTCGGTGGATTTGATGTAAAAATTCTCTTTGGATATGTGTTATCTAAATACTTAGCTTGCATGACTTTACACCATTTCACTTGTGGTTTAGTGTACATGTACCACACTAGTTTAGCTCCTAATGCCTACTTTCTAGCTAGTAAATTGTGTATCCTAGCTCCCCCTTTTAATTTATCTTCACAAATATTTTCCAATGAAATAAGTGAAATCTTCTTTTTGCTTTCCATGTTCCCTTTCCACAAAAAATCCTTGATTAACTTTTCAATTAACAATTTATCATAGATTTTGGAGCTTTTAATTATACTGCCATATAATAATTAGGCATGGCAGAAAGGAGTGATTTGATCAATAATATCTGTCCTAAAAGTGGAAACCACCTTCCCTTCCATGTGGCTATCCTTAATTGAATATTTTGAATGATCTTGTCCCAATAAGAGATTTTATTTGAACTAGTAAAAAAAGAGATCCCAAGATTCTTATAGGGTAATTCTACTATTTGAAAACCTAGAAGGTTAACAATTTTCTTTTCTAAGCTTGATTTGATATTAAAAGTGTATATCTTTGATTTTTCTACATTTATTTTATGACCTGAAGGCAGTGAATAATTTTGAACATAGACTTGATATGTTTAGCCTCTTGAGGTTGAGCCACACCAAACAATAATGTGTCATCTGGAACAAAAAAGGAATGTGTGACTGATACATCAGTGAAAGGTATTGAAATCCCTCTCCAAAATCCCTGTAAATGAGACTGTTTGACTTTCCTACTAAGAGCCTCTACTAATATTATGAATAAGAAAGGTGATAGTGGGTCACCTTGTCTCACTCCCGAAGTAGAGCTAAAAAAACTTGACGAAGTACCATTGATTAGCACTGAGAATTTTACACCTTTCAAGCAAGATAAGACCCATTTGCACCATTTGTTGCTAAAACCAAATTTCTTTAATACTTGCATCAGAAATGCCCAATCCACTCTATCATAAGATTTCATCATGAAAGCTTAATGATTAATGAAGGGATTTTATGCAAAGAAATAGAGTGCATAACTTCATGTGCCACCACAACATCCTTTGTTGTTTCCCTACCTAGAACAAATCCACCTTTTTCTTAGGAAATTAGTTTAGGTATGATGGGCATCAGATGAAGATAAATTGCCTTGGTAAAAATCTTGTAAACTGTGTTACAAAGAGATATAGGATGAAATTTTGAAAAGGACTTTGGATCCTTCACCTTTGGAAATAATGCAATGTGTGTTACATTAAATTGTTTGAGCATGGAACAAGAAGTTCGAGATTCCTCCAAAGCCTTAAGATGATCATTTCCTATAAATTCCCAACATTTTTGGAAGAATATTGTTGTAAATCCATCTGGTCCTAGGGCCTTATCTTTCTTTAGTGAGAAAACAACCGCTTTCACTTCATCTAGAGTAAAAGGCTTATTAAGTTGCACATTATCTTGTTCAGTGACTACTAGAGGAATTGCTTGTAGCATGTTTTCTCTTTCAAATCCAATCTGATCTGATTCGTGTAATGGTGCGCATAATAAATTAGAGAAGAATTTTATCCCTTCATTTTGTATATCCACCTCATTAGTTAACCAATTTCCCTAGGAACTTTCCTGAATGCAAAACATTGCTTTCTTAGATTTCTTTACTTGAGCTGACATGAAAAAATTTAGTATTCTTGTCACCTTCTTTAAGCCATAGTTCACGAGAGTTCTAACGCCAATATAATTCCTCACATAACACTAATTCTTCCCATTTTGATTGTAAATTTCTCTAGTGCTCAAAATACTATGGCTTTAACCCCTATCCTATAATCTGTTTATTAACTTATGCTAGCTATTTTGAAATTAGATCCTTTTGATGGAAAATGTTCTTAAACATGTGTATATTCCACTGTTTTATTTTTTCTTTCAAAAACTACATTTTCTTGCAAAATATAAACATAATGAATCCTAACTCATATGGTGCTTACTCCAACTAATTTCTCAATAAAGGGAAGAAATCATTATGCCTAAACCAGATTGATTCAAACTTAATTGATGCTTTCCACTTTTGAGGGAAATTAGTGGCTTCAATACTTAAAGAAGTACAAAGGTGATGAGTGTATATATCCAAAATTTGTTTGGAGAACATTAATTAAATATTGATTATTTAATTAATAAAATTTTTATTCTTAGATACTATATAAATAAATTGCAAAATTTATTTACATAGTTCATATTTTCTTAATTCTTCTTTTCTAAATCACTTTCTTCATGATTTAATTAAATAAACAAGTTAAACTAATTTATTTTATTTTGATTAATTCTCCTTTCATTAAATTTGAATTTTGTCACATTTCTCCCTATTTTTCTAACCTCCTTCCACCTCAGCTTCCAACTCACCATGTGTCACATGAAAATAATTATCCTTAATTTCTAAAATGGATATTTACTCTCAACAATTTTAACCAACTCAGGGACACATGGCTTCTTTCTTCCATTCATTATTTTCTACACTTGGAAAGATTTTTTTACTAAAAGGAACAATTACCTTTTTTTCTCCATCTTCCTCATTCCTCACTGGTTGTCTCTCCAGATCAAATCTTGATCGTTCATTGCTGCCAACTCACCTGATGCCTTGGTGAAATATATAAATTGAGGCCCATTTACAAATTTTTCATAGGAGAAGATTGCACAACATTACTCTATAGGAATTCATTTAGCATTTGAGAGCTTAATTTCACTGTGATACAACATTTATAATAGTTTAGCAATTAGATTAGAATCATGGCTCTTTTAGATGTTTCTTAGTTTGTTTAAATTCAACATTTAGAGTTATTTACATATCATCCCCATTAGTTTAATTCTGCTTTGCATCATTTTCATCTCATTATGTAAACAACAACTCATTCATCATGTCATTTCATCATATCATTAGGCTGAATTATTAAAATCATGTAGATGTAGGCATAAGTTTCTGCATTCTAGTTTAGTGGCTACTCGTTTCTTATGTGGCATCCCAGTGATTTTGTACACAATTAAGATATGAGAGCATAATTACTAGGATATTTAAGAATAGAAGGAGATGGAATGTTGTTAAGGAATTACTTTATCGAATTAAGTTTTGTTAATTTAGATTTCCTTACTATAATACATTACATCTATTGTGTTTTATTTGTTAGTATAATTCACATATTTTTCATACACACATAAATTGGCGCCCACCGTGGGGCCCAACCCCTATTATTTTGATATTTTTTGGAAAGTATGTTTCTACAGGTTTAGATGTGAGTTTCTCTAGCGCAACCACTAATTCCTTTGGGGCATATGAAAAATTCTCTGGTGCATTCACTGACTGTTTTGATGCAACCACTGGGTTCTTCGGTGCATTCACACCATTCTGTGGCACATCAGGGGGTTTTTGTGGTGCATTCACCTATTTTTGTGGTGCATTTCATATTTTCTGACACATTCCATTGTTTCTATAGCGCATTTACCTTTTCAGCACATCAACTTACTGTAATGGCACATTTGATTTTCTCTACAAGTTTATTCTAAGTCTGAAAACTAATGTGTTATTTTGTTGTGCAAGCTTCATAAACACTACTAGAGACTTTGTTGAAACTCAAGAATGCTTGTCAAAGAAAAATTTATGGAAAACTACTGATAAATTTGATGCAAGGACTAGATTGGATTTATTTCCTTCTTGCTTAAATTAGGAATTTAGACTAATTAAAAGGGAAAGAACCCCATGTCCATTGTATTTATTGAATGGTAGGCATATGCTCTCCCCTTAACTGGGTGACCAAAAAGCCAGACCCATTCATTTTCATTATCTTTTTTTTGTATTGAATGGTAGGCATATGCTCTCCCCTTAACTAGGTGATAAAAAATCTAGACCCATTCTTGTTTATCTGTGAGTGAGTAGGGTATCATCATGTGTTCTCTCTTTATTCATGTGAATAGATCGAACTACGAGTATACTCACTTTTTTTTATCCTAGAGGGCCTACCTTGTGGGAAAAAGTACTCATCCAAGGGAACAAACCAACCGGTAACACACTAAATCCAAGTGCATTTCCAACCAGTATAAAAGTGTGGATACTGGAACAAAGGCCAGTATCAGAAGGTTGGTTTTGATGAGAAGGAAAAAAATGGCCTCTCGCCACATGGATCAACCCCTAGGAATGGAAATTCCTTACTAAAACCTTCATTGTAGATTGGCCAAAACCTTTATCTATTCTTTTGTGCAACAACGGTTGTTGCAAAGGCATCCACATTCTCGTAGTTTTTAGTAGAGATGATTAACCTGCCATGGGAGTTTTATGGGGGTTGGAAGCTTGGTTGACCTGAGAAGTGAGTGCACTATAAGGTGGATCCCATGTGGCCAAGCTTCTGAATTCATTCACTAAAAATATTTGTGATTGGGGTAAAACCCGTGTGGAATCCAAAAGAATACAATCTTTCACAGCCCTAGGGAATGTACATTGTGCTTTATTTTGCTTTTCAAAGTGTTTTCAAAACAAAATTAAAAAAAAAACCTCACACACTGGAAAAGTGCAAAAATATGATTCAGAACACATCATTTGGAACAAACCATTCTCTGACCAAAAAACAGAAAAATCAAGTAAACTGGCAACAAATTGTTACATTTTCCTTTCAACACATTCATTGTCTTTTGTAGCACATTAACCACTTTTTCCAGCACATACACCCTATGTTACAGTGAATACACCAACTTTTTTATTGCATCTACCTTCTGTTATAGCATATTCACCACCTTTTTCAGTGCATACCCCAAATTATGTGACACATTTACCAAATGTTGTGATGCATAGACCCAAAACTTTGGCACATTTGAGCTATTTTGTGGCACATCCCAGTCTTTATGTGGTGCATCCCAGTCATTATGTGGCACATACAAGCCATGCTATAACACATTTTCCTTTTAGCACATTCACTGACTATAACAGTGCTTTCACTAGAATCCATAACCAGAGAGCTGAATTTGACATTTTGAAACCAAATTTAGAAAAACTTTCCATTTCAGAATCATTCCTCATAAACAACAAAGGTTAAACATGTCCTTTATCCAATGATTTCCCAAAATATTAAAATCTCGAAACCAAAGACCATAGCTATTAGTCCAAAAGCTCATCAGAAACGTCTCTCAACACTCTACAAATTTAGAGATAGATTAATCTTCAATTTCTATAGAAAAGATTCCAAGAATAACCCTGGCTTGTATTCATTTTACTATTTCCAAAATCCAAGACTTTTCCTAAGGTTTGAACATCTTGTCTAAAAAGGAAATTTGTCTCCCATTTCACAATTGGAACCAAAATTGTAGAATCTTTTCAAGTTCAAAATTATTCCTTAAGTTCCTTAGAGTATGACTTATTAAAATTGACTTCTACAAGTGAAATCCTTTACCTAAACTTTGATCACTCATCTAAAAGTGCCCAATCATCATCAAAAACCCAAAATTTAATCAAGTTGAGTTTCCCCATCAAGACTTATGATCCTTCATCTTGAAACAATACACTTTACATCAAATTTTATCACCTTGGTTACATCAATAGAATTCATTATTCTATTCAACCTAGGTATACATTTGGCACTCTCAAATAATGATCAAAATTTAGAAAACCTTCATCACTTGCATGCCCATTTTAACAAGATCCCAAAAACAAAAACCTAAGGATAAAGAACCTGAATCTCAAAATACCATGGTTGAACCAGAGGAAAATCCCTTTCACAAGATTTCTCAAAATGAAGCGGAAGAGATAATAGAGGAGGAAATAGAACAAGCCAGTCAAGACTACAAATTCCTTAAATTCCTAGAAAGAATCTTTGAAAAATATGGAGAAAAGTGCCTCCTAATGTTAGCAAATCAAGGGGTCAGATTACCAAGTGACTCTTATTTCAATAAATTGAAGGGAACCCAGAAGAAAACTAAGACTGAAACACCTCCTATAGATCAAATTGCTATCCTAAGACATCAGATGCAAAATCTTCAACAACAATTGCAAGATATGCATGGAGGGACTCCAAAAAGATACTTGTTACAAGAAAATTTTCCCTATCCCTTTGATATAAGGTTAAACATGATACCATTTCCCCCAAATTGTGAATTTCCAAAATATGACAAATACAATGGGAAATTGGACCCTATAGACCATGTGCAAGAGTTTCGAACAATGAGTCTTGAGTTTTCTCATGAGGACACATATTTGATGAGACTCTTCCCTCATAGCTTAGGAGGCCATTGCATGGAATGGTTTTTGAAACTACAACCAAGCATAAAATCCTTTCAAGAACTTGTTAACAAATTCATCACACAATATTCCTATAACATTACACATGAGATAACCATGAAGGATCTTTGTAATACCAAACAAAAATAAGGAGAATATTTTCTCATATTCTTACAAAGGTGGAGAAGGTTATTCGCTTGACATGCTCGTTCCATACCAGAACAAGAAAAGATGGAGATTTTGATTGATAACCTTAACAATGAAATGAGCTATAGACTACAATTAAAATGTTCCCCTAGCTTTGAAAAGATGGTAGAAAACAGTGTCAAAATCAAAGAAGTTTTAGTCAAAAGAGGGGTATTGAAAATTCACAATGAAGTATCAAACAATGTTAACTCTTCCAGCCATCATAACCATGAGAAACCAAAATTTTGGACAAGGAATAAGAACGCCAATAATGGTGTTTCTGAAACACATAATGCCAAACCAATCTTTAATCTATCGAGAACCATAGCCAAGACCGATCAAAACATCAATCAAGGCACTAATCAAAATATCAACCCACCCAACAATCAAAACAGTCACAATCAAAGTAACACCACATCAAAAACTCCACCGTATCAAACATAATCAAACTGCAAAAAATTCACACCTTTGGGTCAATCACATGAATCCGCATTGAGGGAACTTCTTGCAAATAACCTCATAATGCTACTTCACACTTGAGGCCTTGAACCAAAACTAAAATCATCATGGTGGAATGATGCCTATTATTGTGAATTTCATCGGTGCAAAGGCCATCAAACAAATAGTTGCATGCAATTGAAGTACAAAATAGAAGATTTGATAGATACCAAGATCATACAAATAGAGCAACCCCAAACAAATGCAGATCACGGGGCATTTAAAAATCCTTTACCAAACTATGAAAAAGGGGAGTCCTCTACAAGCAATAGCAAGGGAAAGAACATAAACTATGTCCATGATACTGTCATAAATCATATTTCAGCAGCACAAGACCAAATGAATACCATTGAAACCAATGACCAACAAGACGTTACTACAAATGATAATTTGATCTATGGCACTCCAATTGAACAAGAACAACACATCATTATCCTTGAAAATCAAATCAATGACATCAAACCAGATATGATTGCAATGGATACCCAAATCAATGTCATTAAAATCAATGGGAAACAAGACAACATACCAGTGAACGCAACCACAAGAGCACAAGCCAAATATGTTTTAAAAGGAAGTTCATCTAAAACACCCACTGCCTCATCCAATAAATATAACATAGTGGACCAATTACAAAATATCCCTACACAAATATCAATATTGGAATTTATCAAGATTTCACTCACCCACAAATAGATTTTGGAAAAATCCCTAGTGGACACAACAGTACCAATGAATCTAGAAGTTTGTAAGTTTGAAGCCATGGTGGAACATTTGACCACACCACATTACCTATCATTTTTTGAAAATGATGGCACATCTATTTCTCATCCCCACAATGTTTCTCTCCACATCAAAGTCCTAATTCATAGACATCATGTCAAATGAATCCTAATAGATGGAGGAGCTAACCTAAATGTATGTACTTTAAAGTTTGTTTGTGCCTTGGGATTATCTAATAATGTAATTGATTCAAAGAACAATATTACAATAAAAGTATATGATGAGGAGGAGAGATCTTCATAGGGATTGATTGTCTTACCTATTCAAGTGGGACCAATTTAGAAAGATGTAATCTACCAAGTCTTAGACAAGGATTTGACATATAACATACTATTGGGTTGCCCATGGATCCATGAAATGCAAGCAGCTTCGTCAACCTACCATCAATGTTTGAAATTTCCTTGTGGTTGCCAAGAAATCACCATTTCAGCTCATTCAAATAGTCCCGAGTATTGTAATTCCCTAAAATTTGTCCAAGATGTTTTTGTACCTCATAATAGAGAAGCTTCCATTTCCACACCTTCCAAGGATCAAAGCCAATCAAGTTCCTCATACAAACCATTGGCCATCTCCTTAAATCATGAAGGCCAATCCAGTTCCATGTATAAATAGTCTGATAAGAATGAAGAAGTTGCTTCCTCCACCTCCTTAAGTCATGAAGCTCAATTAAATACATTGTCAAAGCAATTTGATGAAAAAATCCAAGTCAAAGACAAAGGTTTTGGTGAATATTTCTTTAAACGATCTCTAAGTCTTTCATAGTTCTCTTCCCCGAAGTCATATGTGAAACCCTCCACATCAACACAATAGACATCACAACCAGTTACCAAATTTGATGGTCGGTTTATAAAAGAAAGCACTAGGTTTGATGAATTAGAAGAAAAAGATATTATAAACTAGCACTATAAGGATGAAGAAGAATCCCAAACAACAACTGCAAATGTACAAACAACCCAATATGGAAAAGGCTTCACCATCTTGGAAAAGATGGGATATGAGGGAAAAGGTCCCATAGGCAAAAGGAAAGAAGGAATTGTAGAGCCAATTCAACCAGTCTTAATCAATCCAAAAGACAAGATTGGGTTGGGCTATAAAGAGGATACAAAAGAAAAGGTGGTTGAAAGAACCCTACAGTTACAAGCTAGTGATGACCATGAGATTGATTCCAATGAATATGAGTGGGATTCCCTATCAGAAGAGTCTTTCCATGACAAGGATATTGATGTGATACACAAGTATGCACCCTTATTCGAAGAGGGACAAGGTTCAGGTTCTAGACTGCTTGAATTAGGATCACAATGCATTGATGATTCAAGTGAAGATGATTCAACTTGAAGTGAAATAGATAATTCAGAGCAGAGTTACCTTATAGACCTTGATTTTTCTATTGGACAAATCAAAGACACCACCATCAGGACTCTTACCATCTCTGACCTTAACTAGTATGGTGATTCCTTACCCCTAGTACATCTCGAGCTCATAGATTGGGACTTGACCGAGCCATTTAACATCCCTAAATTTTCAAATGATGATTCCATCATCAACTTCCTCTATGCCAACAATCTTCAAAAAAATTCTACCAATGAACATCGTAACCAGGCTTACACATAAGGGAGTATAAAATCTTCTAGTTGCAAAATGAATAATGCAGAAAATAGATATGATGGTGAAAACCATTCAATGGCAGTATAAAATCTAGAAAAAGTAAAAAACAAAGAGTGCATCCAACAGCGAAAACCTCTTTGAGGCATTGAAGGATGGAAGGTTTGATACTCTCCTAGAACAATTTCAAGAAATATCAAAGGTCTTGATTGAACCCACACAATTTTTCAACATTGGCAATGAAGAGACAATAAAGACTATCCATCTAGCAACATCTTTTATAGATTAGGAAAAACCAAGCTTTCTCAAAATTTTCCTAGAAAAACAAGTCAACATTGCTTGGTCATATTCTAACATGTCAAGGATTGATCCATAACTCATCATGTATCACCTATCATTACCACTAGGAGTGAAACCAATCAAGTAGAAGTTGAGGAAAATGCACCCACACATCACCTTATTGGTAAAAGAAGAGTTGAAGAAGTTGTTAGATGCAGGATTCATCAGACCCATTGACTATGTTGAGTGGATTTCCAATATTGTACCAGTCTCAAAGCTTGATAACAACATTCACATTTGCACATGTTTCTGATTTCTTAATAAAGCTTTTTCTAAAGATGATTTTCCTCTACCAAACATAGATATCATAGTAGACTTAACGATAGGACATGGAATGTTATCACCAATGGATGGTTTCTCTAGATATAACCAAATCAAGATAGCTCCAAAAGATCAAGGTAAGACAGCCTTTACCTTTCCATGGGGAACATTCTATTGGAACGTCATGCCATTTGGATTAAAGAATGTAGGAGCCACTTATCAGCGTGCCATGACAACATTTTTTCTTGATATGATGCATACTTTCATGGAAGACTATGTGGATGACTTATTGGCTAAATCATATACCAGAGAAGGACATTTGGAGATCCTAGACAAAATTTTCACTAAACTGGAAAAATTCAATGTACGGCTAAATGCCAAGAAATGTGTGTTTGGGGTGACATCATCCAAACTCCTGTGGTACATTATTTCAAAAAAGGGGATTGAGGTAGACCCAACCAAAGTTAAAGATATCATGTAAATGCCACTATTGAAGAACATCAGCCAACTCTGATCTCTACAAGGGAGGTTTCAATCAATCTGTAGATTTATTTCACAATTAGCAGACAAGACCCATGCTTTCACTCATCTATTGCATAAGAATGTTTATTTATAATGGGATGAGAAATGTGAGGGAGCCTTCAACCAATTGAAAAAATATCTAATGAGTCCATCTATCCTAGTACCACCAATAGAAGGAAAGCCACTACTATTATACATTGCTGCAACTAAGACATCATTGGGAGCCCTATTAGCACAAGAAGATTTAGCAGGAAAAGAGAGAGCAATCTACTACATCAGGACATTAAATGGCTATGAGATCAAATATACCTCCATTGGAAAGGCTTATCTGGAAGTAGTGTTTACTACCCAATAGCTTCGACACTACATGTTAACCTCTCAAATACCTTCTCAATAAAGCTAACCTAACTGGAAGATTGGCTAAGTGGATCATGATACTCAGTGAATTTATTATCCAATATGTGGATAGAAAAGAAATAAAAGGACAAGCAATTGCTGACCAGTTAGCAGAAGCACCTCTACCAAA
>VDFB02168118.1:223301659-223430928 GCA_007258455.2 Sequoia sempervirens
ACAACAAGTTCCTCTTTCTGAACATCTAGCCAATCTACAACAATGACATCTTTCCACCTTACTTTCGTAGTGCATTCTTCAATGCTCTCAAACTAATCACTTACTTTCTCCCCCCAACTTGTATTAAGAATATTTTGAATAATTTGCAGATTAGTATCTACATTTCGAGGAGCATATCCACCCCAAGAATCTTCCCAAAAAAATTCTTTTAAACCATCTTGAACATCCCAAGTAAAATATTGGATGATTACCTTTCTACACACAACCAAGAAATTCCACATTATAGATGCTTTTAGTTGATTTGATGTAAAAATTCTCTTTGGATATGTGTTATTTAAATACTTAGCTTGCATGACTTTACACCATTTCTCTTGTGGCTTAGTGTACATGTACCACACTAGTTTAGCTCCTAATGCCTAATTTCTAGCTAGTAAATTGTGTATCCTAGCTCCCCCTTTTAATTTATCTTCACAAATATTTTCCAATGAAGTAAGTGAAATCTTCTTTTTGCTTTCCATGTTCCCTTTCCACAAAAAATCCTTGATTAACTTTTCAATTAACAATTTATCATATATTTTGGAGCTTTTAATTATACTACCATATAATAATTAGGCATGGCAGAAAGGAGTGATTTGATCAATAATATTCGTCTTGAAAGTGACAAACACCTTCCCTTCCATGTGGCTATCCTTAATTGAATATTTTGAATGATCTTGTCCCAATAAGAGATTTTATTTGAACTAGTAAAAAAAGGGATCCCAAGATACTTACAGGGTAATTCTACTATTTGAAAACCTAGAAGGTTAACAATTTTCTTTTCTAAGCCTGATTTGATATTAAAAGTGTAAATCTTTAATTTTTCTAGATTTATTTTCTGACCTGAAGCCAGTGAATAATTTTGAACGCAGTCTTGATATGTTTAGCCTCTTGAAGTTGAGCCACACCAAACAATAATGTGTCATCCACAAAAAAGGAATGTGTGACTAATACATCAATGAAAGGTATTGAAATCCCTCTCCAAAATCCCTGTAAATGAGACTGTTTGACTTTCCTACTAAGAGCCTCTGCTAATATTATGAATAAGAAAGGTGATAGTGGGTCACCTTGTCTCACTCCCAAAGTGGAGCTAAAAAAACTTGACAAAGTACCATTGATTAGCACTGAGAATTTTATACCTTTCAAGCAAGATAAGACCCATTTGCACCATTTGTTGGTAAAACCAAATTTCTTTAATACTTGCATCAGAAATGCCCAATCAACTCTATCATAAGATTTCATCATGTAAAGCTTAATGATGAATGAAGGGATTTTATGTAGAGAAATAGAGTGCAGAACTTCATGTGCCACCACAACATCCTTCGGTGTTTCCCTACCTAGAACAAATCCACCTTTTTCTTAGGAAATTAGTTTAGGTATGATGGGAATCAGATGAAGATAAATTTCCTTGGTAAAAATCTTGTAAACTATGTTACAAAGAGATATAGGATGAAATTTTGAAAAGGACTTTGGATCCTTCACCTTTGGAATTAATGCAATGTGTGTTACATTAAATTGTTTGAGCATGGAACAGGAAGTTCGAGATTCCTCCAAAGCCTTAAGATGATCATTTCCTATAAATTCCCAACATTTTTGGAAGAATATTATTGTAAATCCATCTGGTCCTAGGGCCTTATCTTTCTTTAGTGAGAAAACAACCACTTTCACTTCATCTAGATTAAAAGGCTTATTATGTTGCACATTATATTGTTCAGTGACTACTAGAGGAATTTCTTGGAGCATGTTTTCTCTTTCAAATCCAATCTTATCTTATTGTTGTAATGGTGTGGATAATAAATTAGAGAAGAATTTTATCCCTTCATTTTGTATATCCACCTCATTAGTTAACCAATTTCCATAGGAACTTTCCTGAATGCAAAACATTACTTTCTTAGATTTATTTACCTAAGCTGACATATGAAAAATTTTAGTATTCTTGTCACCTTCTTTAAGCCACAATTCATGAGAGTTCTGACGCCAATATAATTCCTCACATAACACTAATTCTTCCCATTATGATTGTAAATTTCTCTAGTGCTCAAAATACTATGGCATTAACCCCTATCTTGTAATCTATTTATTAACTTCTGGTAGCTATTTTGAAATCAGATCCTTTTGATGGAAAATGTTTTTAAACACATGTATATTCCACTGTTTTATTTTTTCTTTCAAAAACTACATTTTCTTGCAAAATCTAAACATAATGGATCCTAACTCATATGGTGCTTACTCCCACCAATTTCTCAATAAAGGGAAGAAATCATTATGCCTAAACCAGATTGATTCAAACTTCAATGATGCTCTCCACTTTTGAGGGAAATTAGTGGCTTCAATACTTAAAGAAGTACGAAAGTGATCAGTGTATACATCCAAACTTTGTTTGGAGAACATTAATTAAGTATCGATTATTTAATTAATAAAATCTTTATTCTTAGATACTATATAAATAAATTGCAAAATTTATTTACATAGTTCATATTTTCTTAATTCTTCTTTTCTAAATCACTTTCTTCATGATTTAATTAAATAAAGAAGTTTAACTAATTTATTTTATTTTGATTAATTCTCCTTTCATTAAATTTAAATTTTTAAATTCAAATTTTGTCACATTTCTCCATATTCTTCTAGCCTCCTTCCACTTCATCTTCCAACTCACCATGTGTCACATGAAAATAATTATCCTTAATTTCTAAAATGGATATTTACTCTCAACAATTTTAACCAACTCAAGAACACATGGCTTCTTTCTTCCATTGATTATTTTCTACAGTTGGCAAGATTTTTTTACTAAAAGGAACAATTACCTTGTTTTCTCCATCTTCCTCATTCCTCACTGTTGCTCTCTCCAAATCAAATCTTGATCATTCATTGCTGCCAACTCATCTGATGCCTTGGTGAAATATATAAATTGAGGCCCATTTACAACTTTTTCATAGGAGAATATTTCACAACATTACTCTATAGGAATTCATTTAGCATTTGAGAGCTTAATTTCACTTTGATACAACATTTATAATAGTTTAGCAATTAGATTAGAATCCTGGCTCTTTTAGATGTTTCTTAGTTTGTTTAAATTCAACATTTAGAGTTATTTCCATATCATCCCCATTAGTTTAATTCTGCTTTGCCTCATTTTTATCTCATTATGTATACAACAACTCATTCATCATTTCATTTCATCATATCATTAGGATGAATTATTAAAATCATGTAGATGTAGGCATTAGTTTTTGCATTCTAGTTTAGTGGCTGCTCGTTTCTTACATGGCATCCCAGTGATTTTGTGCACAATTAAGATATGAGAGCATAATTACTAGGATATTTAAGAATAGAAGGAGATGGAATGTTGTTAAGGAATTACTTTATCGAATTAAGTTTTTTTAATTTAGATTTCCTTACTATAATACATTGCATCTATTGTGTGTTATTTGTTAGTATAATTCACATATTTTTCATACACACATAAATTGGTGCCCACCGTGGGGCCCAACCCCTATTATTTTGATATTTTTTGGAAAGTATGTTTGTACAGGTTTAGACATGAGTTTCTTTGGTGCAACCACTAATTCCTCTAGGGAATATGAAAAATTCTCTGGCGCATTCATTGATTGTTTCGATGCAACCACTAGGTTCTTCAACACATTCACACCATTATGTGGCACATTAGGGGGTTTTTGTGGTGCATTTCATATTTTTTGACACATTCCATTGTTTCTATAGTGTATTTACCTTTTTAGCACATCAACTTACTTTAATGGCGCATTTGATTTTATTTGCAAGTTTATTCTAAATCTGAAAACTAATGTGTTTTTTTTGTTGTGCAAGCTTCATAAACACTGCTAGAGACTTTGTTGAAACTCAAGAACGCTTGTCAAAGAAAAATTTATGGCAAACTACTGATAAATTTGATGCAGGGACTGGATTGGATTTATTTCCTTCTTGCTTAAATTAGGAATTTAGACTAATTAAAAGGGAAAGAACCCCATGTCTATTGTACATATTGAATGGTAGGAATATGCTCTCCCCTTAACTGGGTGACCAAAAAGATAGACCCATTCATTTTCATTATCTTTTGTGTGTATTGAATGGTAGGCATATGCTCTCCCCTTAACTAGGTGATCAAAAAGCCAGACCCATTCTTGTTTATCTATGAGTGAGTGGGGTATACATCGTGTGTTCTCTCTTTATTCATGTGAAATAAAGATAGATCAAACTACGGGTATACTCACTTGCTTTTTTTTATCCTAGAGAGCCTACCTTGTGGTAAAAAGTACTCACCCAAGGGAATGACCCAACCGGTAACACACTAAAGCCAAGTGCATTTCCAACCAGTATATAAGTGTAGATACTGGAACAAAGGCTAGTATCACGAGGTTGGTTCTAACGAGAAGGGAAACAATGGCCTCTCACCACATGGATCAACCCCCATGAATGGAAATTACTTACTAAAACCCTCATTGTAGATTGGCCAAAACCTTTATCTATTCTTTCATGCAACAACAATTGTTGCAAAGGCATCCACATTCTCATAGTTTTTAGTAGAGATGATTAGCTTGCCATGGGATTTTTATGGGGGCTAGAAGCTTGGTTGACCTGAGAAGTGAGTACACTATAAGGGGGAGCCCATGTGGCCAAGCTTCTGAAATCATTCACTAAAAATAAGTGTGATTGGGGTAAAACCTGTGTGGAATCCAAAAGAATACAGTATTTCACAAACCTAGGGAATGTACATTGTGCTTGATTGGTCTTGTCAAAGTGTTTTCCAAACAAACTTCAAACAAAAACCTCACACACTGGAAAAGTGCAAAACTATGATTCAGAACACCTCATTTGGAACAAACCATTCTTCGACCAAAAATGAGAAAAATCAAGTAAAATGGCAACAAATTGTTACATTTGTCTTTCAGCGCATTCATTGTCTTCTATAGTGCATTAACCACTTTTTCCAGCACATAAACCCTCTGTTACAGTGAATACACCAAATTTTCCAGCGCATTTACCTTCTATTATAGTGTATTCACCACTTTTTCCAGCGCATACCCCAAATTATGTGACACATTTACCAAATTATGTGATGCATAGACCCAAAACTTTGGCGCATTTGAGCTATTTTGTGGCACATCCTAGTATTTATGTGGTGCATCCCAGTCTTTCTATGGCACATACAAGCCATGCTATAGCACATTTTCCTTTTAGCGCATTCACTGACTATAACAGTGCATTCACTAAAATCCATAACCAGAGAGCTAAATTTGACCTTTATTTGACATTTTGAAACCAGATTTAGAAAAAAAATCCATTTCAAAATCATTCCTCATAAACAACAAAGGTTAAACATGTCCTTTATCCAATTATTTCCTAAAAGATTAAAATCTAGAAACCAAAGACCATAGCTCTTAGTCCAAAAGCTCATCAAAAACATCTCTCAACACTCTACAAATTTAGAGACAGATTGCTCTTCAATTTCTATAGAAAAGATTCAAAGAATAACCCTTGCTTGTATTCATTTTACTATTTCCAAAATCCAAGACTTTTCCTAAGGTTTGAACATCTTGTCTAAAAAGGAAATTTGTCTCCCATTTCACGATTGGAACCAAAATTGCAGAATCTTCTCAAGTTCAAAATTATTCCTTAAGTTCCTTAGAGTATAACTTATTAAAATTGACTTCTACAAGTGAAATCCTTTACCTAAACTTTGATCACACATCTAAAAGTTCCTAATCATCATCAAAAACCTAAAATTTAATCAAGTTGAGTTTCCCCATCAAGAATTATCATCCTTCATCTTGAAACAATACACTATACATCAAATTTTATCACCTTGGTTACATCAATAGAATTCATTATTCTATTCAACCTAGGTATACATTTGGCACTCTCAAATAATGATCAAAATTTAGCAAACCTTCATCACTTGCATGCCCATTTTAACAAGATCCCAAAAACAAAAACCTAAGGATAAATAACCTGAATCTCAAAATACCATGGTTGAACCAGAGGAAAATCCCTTTCACAAGATTTCTCAAAATGAAGCGGAAGAGATAATAGAGGAGGAAATAGAACAAGCCAGTCAAGACTACAAATTCCTTAAATTCCTAGAAAGAATCTTTGAAAAATATGGAGAAAAGTGCCTCCTAATGTTAGCAAATCAAGGGGTCAGATTACCAAGTGACTCTTATTTCAATAAATTGAAGGGAACCCAGAAGAAAACTAAGACTGAAACACCTCCTATAGATCAAATTGCTATCCTAAGACATCAGATGCAAAATCTTCAACAACAATTGCAAGATATGCATGGAGGGACTCCAAAAAGATACTTGTTACAAGAAAATTTTCCCTATCCCTTTGATATAAGGTTAAACATGATACCATTTCCCCCAAATTGTGAATTTCCAAAATATGACAAATACAATGGGAAATTGGACCCTATAGACCATGTGCAAGAGTTTCGAACAATGAGTCTTGAGTTTTCTCATGAGGACACATATTTGATGAGACTCTTCCCTCATAGCTTAGGAGGCCATTGCATGGAATGGTTTTTGAAACTACAACCAAGCATAAAATCCTTTCAAGAACTTGTTAACAAATTCATCACACAATATTCCTATAACATTACACATGAGATAACCATGAAGGATCTTTGTAATACCAAACAAAAATAAGGAGAATATTTTCTCATATTCTTACAAAGGTGGAGAAGGTTATTCGCTTGACATGCTCGTTCCATACCAGAACAAGAAAAGATGGAGATTTTGATTGATAACCTTAACAATGAAATGAGCTATAGACTACAATTAAAATGTTCCCCTAGCTTTGAAAAGATGGTAGAAAACAGTGTCAAAATCAAAGAAGTTTTAGTCAAAAGAGGGGTATTGAAAATTCACAATGAAGTATCAAACAATGTTAACTCTTCCAGCCATCATAACCATGAGAAACCAAAATTTTGGACAAGGAACAAGAATGCCAATAATGGTGTTTCCTAAACACATAATGCCAAAACAATCTTTAATCAATCGAGAACCATAGCCAAGACCGATCAAAACATCAATCAAGGCACTAATCAAAATATCAACCCACCCAACAATCAAAACGGTCACAATCAAAGTAACACCACATCAAAAACTCCACTGTATCAAACACAATCAAACTGCAAAAAATTCACACCTTTGGGTCAATCACATGAATCTGCATTGAGGGAACTTCTTGCAAATAACCTCATAATCCTACTTCACACTCGAGCCCTTGAACCAAAATTAAAATCATCATGGTGGAATGATGCCTATTATTGTGAATTTCATCGGTGCAAAGGCCATCAAACAAATAGTTGCATGCAATTGAAATACAAAATAGAAGATTTGATAGATACCAAGATCATACGAATAGAGCAACCCCAAACAAATGCAGATCACGGGGCATTTAAAAATCCTTTACCAAACTATGAAAAAGGGGAGTCCTCTACAAGCAATAGCAAGGGAAAGAACATAAACTATGTCCATGATACTGTCATAAATCATATTTCAGCAGCACAAGACCAAATGAATACCATTGAAACCAATGACCAACAAGACGTTACTACAAATGATAATTTGATCTATGGCACTCCAATTGAACAAGAACAACACATCATTATCCTTGAAAATCAAATCAATGACATCAAACCAGATATGATTGCAATGGATACCCAAATCAATGTCATTAAAATCAATGGGAAACAAGACAACATACCAGTGAACGCAACCACAAGAGCACAAGCCAAATATGTTTTAAAAGGAAGTTCATCTAAAACACCCACTGCCTCATCCAATAAATATAACATAGTGGACCAATTACAAAATATCCCTACACAAATATCAATATTGGAATTTATCAAGATTTCACTCACCCACAAATAGATTTTGGAAAAATCCCTAGTGGACACAACAGTACCAATGAATCTAGAAGTTTGTAAGTTTGAAGCCATGGTGGAACATTTGACCACACCACATTACCTATCATTTTTTGAAAATGATGGCACATCTATTTCTCATCCCCACAATGTTTCTCTCCACATCAAAGTCCTAATTCATAGACATCATGTCAAATGAATCCTAATAGATGGAGGAGCTAACCTAAATGTATGTACTTTAAAGTTTGTTTGTGCCTTGGGATTATCTAATAATGTAATTGATTCAAAGAACAATATTACAATAAAAGTATATGATGAGGAGGAGAGATCTTCATAGGGATTGATTGTCTTACCTATTCAAGTGGGACCAATTTAGAAAGATGTAATCTACCAAGTCTTAGACAAGGATTTGACATATAACATACTATTGGGTTGCCCATGGATCCATGAAATGCAAGCAGCTTCGTCAACCTACCATCAATGTTTGAAATTTCCTTGTGGTTGCCAAGAAATCACCATTTCAGCTCATTCAAATAGTCCCGAGTATTGTAATTCCCTAAAATTTGTCCAAGATGTTTTTGTACCTCATAATAGAGAAGCTTCCATTTCCACACCTTCCAAGGATCAAAGCCAATCAAGTTCCTCATACAAACCATTGGCCATCTCCTTAAATCATGAAGGCCAATCCAGTTCCATGTATAAATAGTCTGATAAGAATGAAGAAGTTGCTTCCTCCACCTCCTTAAGTCATGAAGCTCAATTAAATACATTGTCAAAGCAATTTGATGAAAAAATCCAAGTCAAAGACAAAGGTTTTGGTGAATATTTCTTTAAACGATCTCTAAGTCTTTCATAGTTCTCTTCCCCGAAGTCATATGTGAAACCCTCCACATCAACACAATAGACATCACAACCAGTTACCAAATTTGATGGTCGGTTTATAAAAGAAAGCACTAGGTTTGATGAATTAGAAGAAAAAGATATTATAAACTAGCACTATAAGGATGAAGAAGAATCCCAAACAACAACTGCAAATGTACAAACAACCCAATATGGAAAAGGCTTCACCATCTTGGAAAAGATGGGATATGAGGGAAAAGGTCCCATAGGCAAAAGGAAAGAAGGAATTGTAGAGCCAATTCAACCAGTCTTAATCAATCCAAAAGACAAGATTGGGTTGGGCTATAAAGAGGATACAAAAGAAAAGGTGGTTGAAAGAACCCTACAGTTACAAGCTAGTGATGACCATGAGATTGATTCCAATGAATATGAGTGGGATTCCCTATCAGAAGAGTCTTTCCATGACAAGGATATTGATGTGATACACAAGTATGCACCCTTATTCGAAGAGGGACAAGGTTCAGGTTCTAGACTGCTTGAATTAGGATCACAATGCATTGATGATTCAAGTGAAGATGATTCAACTTGAAGTGAAATAGATAATTCAGAGCAGAGTTACCTTATAGACCTTGATTTTTCTATTGGACAAATCAAAGACACCACCATCAGGACTCTTACCATCTCTGACCTTAACTAGTATGGTGATTCCTTACCCCTAGTACATCTCGAGCTCATAGATTGGGACTTGACCGAGCCATTTAACATCCCTAAATTTTCAAATGATGATTCCATCATCAACTTCCTCTATGCCAACAATCTTCAAAAAAATTCTACCAATGAACATCGTAACCAGGCTTACACATAAGGGAGTATAAAATCTTCTAGTTGCAAAATGAATAATGCAGAAAATAGATATGATGGTGAAAACCATTCAATGGCAGTATAAAATCTAGAAAAAGTAAAAAACAAAGAGTGCATCCAACAGCGAAAACCTCTTTGAGGCATTGAAGGATGGAAGGTTTGATACTCTCCTAGAACAATTTCAAGAAATATCAAAGGTCTTGATTGAACCCACACAATTTTTCAACATTGGCAATGAAGAGACAATAAAGACTATCCATCTAGCAACATCTTTTATAGATTAGGAAAAACCAAGCTTTCTCAAAATTTTCCTAGAAAAACAAGTCAACATTGCTTGGTCATATTCTAACATGTCAAGGATTGATCCATAACTCATCATGTATCACCTATCATTACCACTAGGAGTGAAACCAATCAAGTAGAAGTTGAGGAAAATGCACCCACACATCACCTTATTGGTAAAAGAAGAGTTGAAGAAGTTGTTAGATGTAGGATTCATCAGACCCATTGACTATGTTGAGTGGATTTCCAATATTGTACCAGTCTCAAAGCTTGATAACAACATTCACATTTGCACATGTTTCTGATTTCTTAATAAAGCTTTTTCTAAAGATGATTTTCCTCTACCAAACATAGATATCATAGTAGACTTAACGATAGGACATGGAATGTTATCACCAATGGATGGTTTCTCTAGATATAACCAAATCAAGATAGCTCCAAAAGATCAAGGTAAGACAGCCTTTACCTTTCCATGGGGAACATTCTATTGGAACGTCATGCCATTTGGATTAAAGAATGTAGGAGCCACTTATCAGCGTGCCATGACAACATTTTTTCTTGATATGATGCATACTTTCATGGAAGACTATGTGGATGACTTATTGGCTAAATCATATACCAGAGAAGGACATTTGGAGATCCTAGACAAAATTTTCACTAAACTGGAAAAATTCAATGTACGGCTAAATGCCAAGAAATGTGTGTTTGGGGTGACATCATCCAAACTCCTGTGGTACATTATTTCAAAAAAGGGGATTGAGGTAGACCCAACCAAAGTTAAAGATATCATGTAAATGCCACTATTGAAGAACATCAGCCAACTCTGATCTCTACAAGGGAGGTTTCAATCAATCTGTAGATTTATTTCACAATTAGCAGACAAGACCCATGCTTTCACTCATCTATTGCATAAGAATGTTTATTTATAATGGGATGAGAAATGTGAGGGAGCCTTCAACCAATTGAAAAAATATCTAATGAGTCCATCTATCCTAGTACCACCAATAGAAGGAAAGCCACTACTATTATACATTGCTGCAACTAAGACATCATTGGGAGCCCTATTAGCACAAGAAGATTTAGCAGGAAAAGAGAGAGCAATCTACTACATCAGGACATTAAATGGCTATGAGATCAAATATACCTCCATTGGAAAGGCTTATCTGGAAGTAGTGTTTACTACCCAATAGCTTCGACACTACATGTTAACCTCTCAAATACCTTCTCAATAAAGCTAACCTAACTGGAAGATTGGCTAAGTGGATCATGATACTCAGTGAATTTATTATCCAATATGTGGATAGAAAAGAAATAAAAGGACAAGCAATTGCTGACCAGTTAGCAGAAGCACCTCTACCAAATAATCATCCTTTATAGATTGAATTTCCAGATGTTGATGTCCTCACCTTGGCTACCAAACAATGGACACTATACTTTGATGGATCCCACACCTAGCACGGATTAGGAATCAAAATCCTATTTGTCACTCCACAAGGACATACCATACCAAAATCATACAGACTAATGTTACCTTGTACTAACAACATGGCAGAGTATGAAGCATTAATCATTGGCATTAAAATAGTTGTAGAATGGAAGATTCTAGAATTGCAATTGTATGGAGATTCCTAGTTGTTCAATAACCAAGTCAATGATGATTATCAAATGAAATATGACAAAATGATGCCCTACAAAAGAATACTGGATGATTTTAAGAAATACTTTATGGATATCAAATTTGAACAGATTTCAAGAGTGGAAAATAAAGTCGTCGATGTCATGGCCACTATTGCTTCCCTATTACAAATTCTAGAGAAGAGAAGTCATTACAAGCTCTTGGGGGAAAAATTGTTCTCCCCTACTTATGATGATACTGAATCCCAAGTTATCTGTCAACTATTTGATACCAACACCTCAATCTATGGTGAAATTTATACCTACCTAAAGGATAACATCCTTCCACTTGACCTGTGTTGAAATCAAAAATGAAATTTCATTCGTTGAGCCACCCAACATACTCTTAGTACAGATGTACTATACCAACGAGGTCTTGATGGAACTCTCCTATGATGTCTAGAACGCGATGAGTCTAAAATGGCTTTATGGGAAGTTCGTGAAGGTGTTTGCAAAACTCATTCAAGTGGTCTAACCTTAGCCAAGAAACTCCTTCGTTTAGGATATTACTGGCCAACTATGGAAAAGGAGTCTTTCTACTTTGTGAAGAAATGTCAAAAGTGTCAGGTTCACAACAACCTCATCCATGCACCAGCTTAGGAACTTCAACCTTTTGCATCAACATGGCCCTTCTGTCAATGGGGACTAGATCTTGTTGGTAAAATTCATCCATCTTCATCAAATGGACACAAGTTTATTATCACAGCCATAGAATACTTCAAGAAGTGGATTAAATTCATTCCTCTAACTAACATCATGATAAAGAAAAATTCATCATTCATCCTCAATTACATCATCTGTTGGAATGGCATTCCTCAATCCATCATTACTGACAATGGAAGATCATTCAAAAATCAAGACATGCAAGAATTGTGTCATAAGTTCAATATCCAACCTCACTTCTCTACACCATATTATCCTCAAGGAAATGGTCAGGCAGAGGCTTCTAACAAAACTATTTTGAAAATCCTCAAGAAAATAGTCAATGATGCAGGACACGATTGGAACATCTAATTAAACCCTGCTTTGTAGGCATACTCCTGAGTTATGCACACACAATTGGGAGCCACACCCTATGCTCTAGTATATGGATCTGAGGCCATTGTACCCATTGAGGTTGAATTGCAATCTCTCAGGGTTTCATTGAAGGGTATCACCTCTGATGAGGATTATCGGGTATCAAGATTGCAAGAATTGGAATTGTTAGATGAACGACACTAACATGAAGTGAACCAACTGAAATCCTACCAACAATGAATGTCCAAAAGTTACAATCATAGAGTCAAAACTAGAACATTTCAAGTTGGTGACCTAGTGTTGAAGGAGAATCCATGCAATCAGCAGGATAGAGAGAAGAAATGAAATTTTGAACTGAATTGGTTGGGCCCCTTTTTCATTGTGTCAGTCTATGGGTCAGGAGCATACCGGTTATCCATGCTAGAAGGAGATCTATTTGAGGAGCCCACGAACAACCTCCATCTCAAGAAATTCTACACATGATTCATTTGCTGCATCAGTAAAAGTCTTGAAAAAATACAAAAACATTAGAAAATGTCCTAAAAAAATGGTCACCTCGATGAAAACCTAAAAAACAGGCATCTTGGTGACAACAAAAAAAATAAAAAAAAGATAATATACAAAAAAAAAAAAAGGAAAAATACAAAAAAATCATAAAATATGAAAAAGTGCAATAAAAGCAAGTAGTGAAAACCTGACAATAGGCACTATTTGTGATAGGCTAGCTTCTTCCTCTATGGGAATGTGTGTTGATCACTGGCTCTTTACTGGCATTATCCACATCTTTCATTTGAGCCACATGTACATATTTTGTTGTATCGGTTGTGTCTCACCTTGGCCTCTTGATCATTGTACATATCTTTAATAAGTTGGTTTGTTTCCATTGGGGGGAAAGTCTTGAACTCACTGGGGACAATCTATCTTTGACCATACAAAGTGATAGATAAACAACAATATGACAACATAGCGAAAACACAACAATCAAATAGGCTACAACTTTGAACATCAGTTAGAATCACCAAAAACAATAATCTGAACCAATAACAATGGAGCCAATCAAAAACAAGTTTCATTTGTTGAAAAATACTCTGAATCACACTTTTATCACTTTAACACAAATGTTCAAAACTATTTGGATTGTGATTGTTGTTATCATTTCTCATGAGCAACTCAAGGATTTCAAGAACTAGAGAAGCTATGATAAAAAATGATATTTTTCTTTCTTTATTGTCTATGAGTTAATCATTACTACTATGTGAATCACCATGGAATGTTCTCTACAAAGTATCATTGATGACATTCTAGATTCCCATAGAAAAGGGGTTAACTCTTGTCTATTTATACAAGGAATGCTTAGGTCATCTCGATCTAATTATACCTAGATTCTTGTGTTAACTTGCACTATCAAACATCATGGAAGTAGTACTCAGGTCATCATGGTTTAATTATACCATTGATGTTTGTACTCACTTTCAACATTTCAAAAGCTCAATGATGATACCAAGCACAACAAATTGATTACTAGGATGACAACATTACATTGTTAGAGTTGCATGTTTAGATTGCATTCATACAATATGATGTAATGATATTTATAGATCTCTCCAAGGTTGATGTTATTTCTATCATTAAAAGATTGAGTACATTTGATATTACCAAAAGATCATTCACATTTTAGATGCATGAGCATTAGAACATCATTCATAGAATTATCATATCATTTTATCATATCATCTAGACATTAGTTCATATATTTGCATTATGAAAATCCAAAAACAATACAATATTATATCATTTCATCATTCATCTAGTCATTACATTCATATATTTGCATTATGAAAATCCAAAAACAAAGCATTGATCATATCATTTTCATTCATTTGCATTACAAAACACCAACACATGTAATTTTCCATTCATCCATACATCCATATATTTGTATCAAAAAATATAAAAAAATCATAATAGAATGCATACATAAGAACATGTAGAATTAATTCATCATTATTTAATCATTCCAGTCATTCATTTCTACATTAACATTCATTGGCATCATTATCTATCCATTGCATCATACATAGTTGCATCAGAAAAGTACAAAAAAATAATAATAACATGTAGAAATAATTCATAAAAACATCATAGAATCATAACACATATTGCATCCATAGAATACATAATAGGAAATTAAATGCATCCATCATGACGAAACACATAGAAAACCCTCATCATCGCTACATACATATATCTCAAAATCATGTCAAGTGTATATGGATATCGAATATGAAGAAATACATCATCAATAATGGCAGTAAATCATAAAGTATCAATGTATACATGTCTAAATCATAATGTGCATCAAATATCATAGCTATGTGGTACTCCCTCTAGATGGTGTTGACATCCTTGGACCTGTACCCCTTGTTGTACTTGATGGACCTGCACCTCAATCCCTCCACTCTCTAGGTAATGGTTGTGTGACACCCACACTAACTGTTGGAGATTGTGACCTGCTAGATCAGGACTATGCAAAGCTCGCCTGCCGCTCGGGAGGAAACAACTCATGATATCGATCTCTATAAAATTGGGCCTCCTAAGAGATGTAGCGTATCTTCCTAAAATAATCTGAAGTCCCAATAGTTGTCACAGGCTGCTATAACCTCTCAATGATAGCCTCCACCTGCTTTACCCTTCACCTTAGTGCATCCCTCTCCACAATCAATGCAACAACCTAGCCATGTACCTATCCTTGGTCCTGCACCTGAGCTAGCTACTATCTGGTAGCATCCCTCTTAGTCGTCAGAGTCTGTATCTATCCCTGGGCCTGTAAGAGTTGTGCCTAAACCTACACTAACAACTATGTCTGCATCTGTAACTGTCCCTGCACTTGTGTCAACTAACCTTTAATGGTTTGAACCTAGGCATGTAATGTTGTGATCTAAGACTGCTATTGCTATGAGGGCAACCGTATATGTACCCACTATTGTGTTGTTGCCACAAAGGATCGCCTCTTGCGAGGAACTCTAACATCCAATATTGGGTGGGCACAACCTCCTCTATCTCCACCACCATTGTCATCACCACTATCATCCCCACCATCATCACTACTTCTTGCCTCCTCCTCACCTCCACCTCTACCCCTCCTTCATTTGGGTGGTCTATCCTCATCATCCTCTAACACTGACACTGGCTCATTAGGTCTCAAAATCATCAGAAATGGATGCTCAACAAAATACTGAGTACTTCTCACTCATGTATCTCTCAAAAATATCCATAAAGTAATCCCAAATCACTAGTTGTAAATGATGATACTTATCGCATGTAGCATCATAAGATAATGTGGGCCCCCACTAAGTCACATTTGACTACCTCTGTATGCATACATAGCCAACCCTTGAGGCATCCCTTGAACTTTTTCGTACTATTTGAGGACCCTTTGTAACATGAATCTCTTGATAATGAAGCATTTCTGTCTAATAAGGTACTTGGAAGTCATAAAATAAGGCACCTCCAAGTGATCCTCGACCCACTACTCATATTCTACATACAGCCACCAGGTAACAAAATCCAGTTCATCTAGTACCTATCTCCAATACTCTAGTTTTCCTAGCTTATGTTGGACAATTGGGCCTACATAACCATAAACATATGGTCTCCCAAATGGTCAAATTATATCTGTCTCTGGCTCTATCACCATAATATGCTCCCAAGCCCATTTCTGTAAGAGGGTCACACCTGCAGAAAAATTGGCTCCTCTGAGGTATACTACCTAGTGCAAATAATGGTATAACTATGCAAGCATACATGAACCTCAAGCGAAATGGGTCCCAAATCAAATCATCTGCTCCAGCATCTGACCCCAACTGACAGACAACCCCTTTGCCCTCTTGTCTAGACATAAGAAGCCACTAAAAAATCTCACAAGCATGGAAGGAAAATGGGAATATCTCTTAGACATCTCTTGCCATGGCATCTCATACCTAGCAATATGGTCATCATGAAATATCCAGTTTAGAGCATCTGTACCTCTCTGCTCAGTGTGATCATAGATCATGATATCACCTACCACAAGAATTTGCAATATCCTATAGAAATCCTCTAGCGTAACTATCATCTCTCCAATGGCCAAATGGAAAGTGTTGTGGTTGCTATGCCACCTCTCTGCCAATGCAGTCAACAATCCTTGATTAATCCTAATCCATGGCATATCAATCAGTGAGGATAATTTACATCACTCAATGATATCTCTATTATCCTGTGACATATGTGGAATCATCTCCCAAGTCTATGGTAACCTCTCTCGACACTGAAGATTATCTAAATCCATCTCCTATCATTATAAAACATTGCAATTAGCACATCAATTAATCAAATAAAATCAGCAAAACAATCAAACATTAATCAATCAACCTATTAGTTCTAGTGAGATTTCCATCAAATCTCATGAACATCTATTTTGATTCTCACCTATCATGAGGTAAAGACAACATCATTAGTGCATCTCACCTATCATGAGATCACTAAATCATCTAATCTATCATCAAAAACAAATCATTGGCTAACGCTAGAAAACATCATCAAAATTTAGGAGAAAAATTACAAAAACTTCAAATCTATCTTGGATGCACCATAATAGGGCTCCTCTGCGCTAAAAGGGTAGATGCACCATCAAAAATGGTGAATGCACCATTATAGGATGTAGATGCACTGATTCATCAAAGCGCTAGAAAATTCCCCCAATGCACCAAAGAATCTCTCTGATGCGCCATTTCATGAATGCACTAGAAAACTCCTTGGATGTGCCATGGAATCCCTCTGATGCACCATCATATCTGACACTCCATTTCTTTGGGTATATGTGCCAAAAATTAAATTAAATTTGTTATTTCTTGTGGACCTACTATCTGAAACTTTGATGCACCATTATAGACCATCATTGCACGAAAACATGGATGCGCTATTACAGTCTGTGGATGTGCCGCTAAACCTAGTGGATGTGCTAAAACTCTAAGCAGATGCACCATTAAAACTAGTCTATGTGCCAGGGAACTATTCATATGAGCCAAAAGATTTTAAAATCTAATATTTGAAATTAAAGGGTGGGAAAAATTAACTCAAAATTCACAAGAAAAGTTTTGAGATCCATACCGAAGGTCTGTATCCTGCTGCCCGATTGTGTCGTTGCACCCACTCGAATCGATGAGTCTCGTAAGGGATCACCATTTTCACCAAATGATCAAAAATTCTCTCACTTCACTGATTTTCAAAATTACCAATGAAAAAATGAATCCTCTTTTCACTTTTTACTCTTAATAAGGGTAATAAAAAGGGTAATTTCGGTGGCATATTTTAATTTTTAAAAGGGGTAATTAATTGAGGCAGCTCAAATTCTTCCCTATCGAGAGATAAATCTCTAGAATATCATCAAAGCTGAATTTTATCATCGTCCTCATCACAAATCAATTGAAATATTCAAAAATCATCAAAAAATATTTTATCTTGAACATAAATTGCTCAATTTATCTCCCGAGGGGGCGTACATCCATTATCAAAATGTTAGCAACACTAGTATATATTTCTTTGAAGTAATGTGTAAACACATCACTTGAAAGAGGGGAAAAATGTATACATTCAAAATTGGTCTAGAGAACATTAATTAAATATCAATTATTTAAGTAATAAAATATTTATTCCTCTACTCTATAAATAAATTGCAAAATTTATTTACATAGTTTGTATTTTCTTAATTCTTCTTTTCTAAATCACTTTCTTCATGATTTAATTAAATAAACAAGTTTAACTATTTTTTTTATTTCAATCAATTCTCCTTTCATTAAATTTGAATTTTGTCACATTTCCCCATATTCTTCTAACCTCCTTCCACCTCATCTTCCAACTCACCATGTGTCACATGAAAATAGTTATCCTTGATTTCTAAAATGGATATTTACTCTCAAAAAATTTAACTAGCTCAAGGACACATGGCTTCTTCCTTCCATTGATTCTTTTCTACACTTGGCAAGATTGTTTTACTAAAGCAAACAATTGCCTTGTTTTCTCCATCTTCCTCATTCCTCACCGTTGGTCTCTCTAGATTGAATCCTGATCATTCATTGCTGCCAACTCACCTGATGCCTTAGTGAAATCTATAAATTGAGGCCCATCTACAACTTTTTCATAGGAGAATATTGCACAACATTACTCTATAGGAATTCATTTAGCATTTGAGAGCTTAATTGCATTTTGATACAACATTTAGAATAGTTTACCAGTTAAATTAGACTCATGGCTCTTTTAGGTGTTTCTTAGTTTGTTTAAATTCAACATTTAGAGTTATTTCCACATCATCCCCATTAGTTTAATTCTACTTTGCATCATTTTCATCTCATTTTGTATACAACAACTCACTCATCATGTCATTTCATCATATCATTAGGCTGAATTATTAAAATCATGTAGATGTAGACATAAGTTTTTGCATTCTAGTTTAATGGCTACTCATTTCTTAGGTGGCATCCCAGTGATTTTGTGCATAATTAAGATCTGAGAGCATAATTACTAGGACATTTAAGAATAGAGGGAGATGAAATTTTTTTAAGGAATTACTTTATCGAATTAAGTTTTATTAATTTAGATTTCCTTACTATAATACATTGCATCTATTGTGTGTTATTTGTTATTATATTTCACGTATTTTTTCGTACACACAATCAAACCTCGTCCAAGGTAAAATTTATGACATTTGCACATACTTATCTACTACCCAACTAGATGACATTAGAAATCTATCTAACCATACACCCATTTGTAGTAAATCTTGTCTCTTATTTGTCCATGTATACATACCTTTCTCTGGTTGCATGTCTACAAGACCATTATTATGAACAAAATTTCTAAAATCTTCCATTGTCTTGTGAGGAGGTATAATGCCTCCTTTGTTTTCAAGTGGAGATAATATTGCATTAAAATCTCCTGCAAGTACAACTTTCTCTGCCTTTGATTGTTCAAAAATTAACTCAAGCTCCTTCCAAAGCTATTGTTTACCTGTTGTTCAATTTGGAGTATAAACATTGACCAACAAGAAAGATAACTCAAAATGAGTAACACATGAGAACTACCAATGAGAAATATTAGAAATGGGTTCCAACTATATTTTTCTAACATTCCATAATGTTACCAAAGCCCCAAATGCTCCTTGAGCAATATATTGACATGAATTCCATAAAGTCCACTTGGAAAATTATATTAGGGTATACATGCAGGATCATGATGGGTCAAAAAGTGACGATATGATGGGTATGTATAGGGTATGTGGCTGACAACATTTTTTTTACCCAAAATTAATGAAACAAAAAGGGTTTTTAAAGGAGATTCTTAGCTTTCCATCAATATAAATTATTCTTTACTTTGAATTTAATAAATAATTATTATTCATTTTCTCTTTGAATTATGACTAAAGTCTTGATTGATATCCTAATTGAAAAATATCTATAGCTTTCAAATAGTATCACATTATATGCTTTGCATACTATAGGATTAAAAAAAAAATGAATTTCATGAAGTTGTGACCAAGTTAAGGTGGTCAGACATATGATTTTTTATATTTTTTAAAAGTTGTAATAAAAAATTCATAATTAATTATTTACTTGGAAAAAAATTACAAAAAAATATGCATCACATTGGGACATGAGTCCTCTAGTTATATCTAAAATCTTATAAAAAAAATATTATCATTTTATTGTGGCTAGGGTGGTAAGATAGAAACCTACTTCTTATTTTTTCCTTGAAATTTAAGTACTACTACATTGAAATTTCAATTTTTCACCAAATAGATATTTCTTATTTTAAATAAACCTAGTAGTTTAGAAACTACATTCAGTTTTCTACAAATTCTATTCTTACATATTTTTCAAATAATATAGATAACTTATTCAAATTATTATGTCAAGTTTCCTAACTCTGATTTTTCTGAATTCTTCGCCACTTAAGGGCCTATTTTTTCCATGATGATCCTGCACATACCCATTATCATAACTTTCCTTAGATAATTTAGTTTCTTTTATTAATACTATATCATCCCCTGAGGAATTTATTTGCTACTTGATTTTGGCTCTTTTGTTAGGGGTATTAATACCCCTAACATTCCAAGAGAGGATCTCCATATCAATTGAGAAGAGCATCCTACTCTCCTCAATCTTTTTTTTATGTTGCAATCTAAATTCAACTGAATCCCTAAAGAAATATCCTCATGCACCTTTGTTCCATTGGATTTCCTACCTCTCTTCCTAGGTGATTTAATTGTAGGAGTCATAATAGTTGTTTGGCTGATAGATAAATGATTTGAAAAATCAAAGTCATTACCATACACTTCAATGGAAGCCATAACCTATGCAACTTGTTTTAATTGTAACTAATCATCTGTTTCTTTTGTATCAACAATAATATATTATTGAGATCTTATCAATGAACTATCACATGTACCTTTCAACATCTCCCCTTCTTCCTTATCAACTTGCTGTTCAATTTATCAATTATATTTGATCTGACTCTTTATCATGTTATCAACCCAACTTTCCGAACTAAAGTGCTCGCCCAACTCATGTATATCATATGATTTCTTCCCAACCACCTCGGGATTTGTACAATAAAAACCTTGTTCATCATGAGGCAGAAAAATTGGATGACAAGATTTAGAGAATTCTCTTTGATCAAAATGGTTAGATATCAGAGGATTCTCCCACATCAACTTTGTGATTATTTCATCTAACTGCTGCTCATGTTCTATAGAAAAACTTGGTGTATACAAAAACAAAGATTTACCCATGGGTGAAATATCTATTATAGTTTTCCATCTTTGGGGTAAATTCACTTTAAACATTAGTACCCTAGCCTTTTTTGTAGTCTTATTAGGCACAATCGTAAGCTTCTAATGTAAAACAATATTTGAACTCCCCAAATTATGTGCCAATAAAAGAGGATCAATGACATTGGATGAGCAAGGAAACAATTCCATTTCAGAATGAGTATCCACAAGGATGCCATTTCTCATCTTTTTAGCATATAACATATCTGATCCTATATTCAATAGTAATAATGAAAGGGGATAAGATGAATCTTTCTCTATTTGACAGTTTGTAAGATTTAAATCACCTAAGACAAAATAATTTTCTTGCTCAACTATCTCCACCACATTTGTAATTGCTTTTATTTGATTTACAGAAATAGGAAAATCTCCTAGATCATCATTACACTAAACTTCTACACATCTTGAACAAAATGTCCTGATAGATGACATAAAATACAAACATTTTTTGGATTCTACATTAAGATTTCCTTCATCAAAGTTCCAAACTTGGAATGTAGCCTTATTGAAGAAGGAAATGCCTTTGAGGTATTTAGCAATACACAAACCTTAATCAGTTTATCTATATTTTTGAGGAAATCCATATCATGGTATAGAAAAGTCCCCAAATTATTTGCAATGGTTTCCATAATACCCATTTCCCTATACTTTAAAGGAAGCATGGGAAAATGAACCCAAAAAAGGGATAAATTTCACTAATGTTGAATGAGGATCAAAATTTGGAACCCATGCCTGTGTTTACAACCTAAATCCCTCAACCATGATTTAACCTTAAGAATCAAATCTATTTGTAGCTTTGATTCAAAAAACACAATAAAAAAACCATTACCTTGATCTATATAAAATAACTAGTTAGCGCCAACCCATTCAAAATGAACTAAAACTTTTAAAGTTTGAACAAAAGGTAAAAACTTCCAAGATTTACATATTAAAGCATGATCTTTAAGATCTTGAATTTTTGCACTCAGGACTTCCTCAAGAAAAGTAAGTTGAACTAAATCTATATACCCAGGCTCTTTGATAGAGATATGAGGAAGGCATTCTTTGCAGACCCATTTCTTTTTTACTTTTGATTGCTTATTTTTCTTGAAAATAGAATTTCTAGATAGGATTTTAATAGAAGTAACCAAAGGAAGAGGTCTTACCTTATTTCGCTATGCATTCCTTAGCTGTAAATGATGAACCTGATAACAATCATCATGCTTTCGAGCTTTGTTATTCAGGAAAGAGGTAGGTGTATCTTCCATAGAGCTATACATTTCAGATGCGGGCTTAGATCCATTGTGGCCCTCACTAGTATGGAGAAAATTCTCTAACATTGGATTGAATGAAGCTCCAGATTTGATCAGAATATTATTAGGAAAGGATAGTGGAATATTTTGATTAGAAACCACATCCGCCCAAGAGTGAGAATTATCAATGGACTAAGAATTAGAAGCACAAATATCAAAATGAAGTTGCTTTTCTTGGTTAATATTTCTCCTGGTTTGGAAAATAGGATGGGTATTCCCACTAGGATGTTGAGAACCATGATAGAGATCAGCTTGAATAGGAATTCTCACAAAGCCCTTCAAGCAACTAGAAAATCCCCTTTTGCAAAATAAAAAGAAGATCCCAATGCCCTAGACGTCAATATGTGTGATAATGCAACAAACAAAATCAATGGAGCACCCCTGCTATTTTGATCTACTCCATGAAAGGCAAAATATGTTCCAAAATAGTAGGAATATTTTGAAAAATTACCATTATAAAACACTCCGTTTTTTTGTTTCATGTGGTCCCCTATTACACCCATTTTCTTTTTTTTGTAGCTATTTATTATACATTAATCTAAGCTAATTATTATTTATTTTCATATCACTACTATGATGCCATTTAATTAATTTACTAAGAAGAATCATGATTTGGACAATATGTTTAATATTATTTATATGAATATCTTCTCTTGTCTTGCCCTCCTAATGATGGATCATGAAGTTTGATATGAAATGTTGAGAGAGAAAAACTCGTATTCAAATCCAAAATATTCCTGCTCTAACATTATGGACTACATAAATCATATATCTACAATCCTAATATATGGTATCTGCTATAAAATACTAGGCATTGTTTGAGCAGTTTGTTTTATATAAGGTTTATGTCTAGCCCTAGTAGAGACAATTAGACATGTCAAAATACTTTATAGATATTTTCAAGTGACATAACTATTATAATTTATTTCATAGTATGTCATGTCCCCTTTGTAAAACCCAGATAAAATATAGCTCACCTAGGGAGATGTTGGAATTCAAGATTTGAGGTTGTAGCTTGACTCATTTTGGATAATTGTTGGAGCTTCTAGATCAGGTTTGTGGCTTGCATTGTGATGATAATTTGTTAGAGTTCAAGGATTGAGGTTGTTTCCTCATACTTTCCAAGAACATATCAGAGGTAGAGTACTGAGGTTTATTCCTAATGCATGCCAAGGACCTACTATATGTCAAGGATTGAGGTTGTTTCCCAACATATGACAAGTTGAAAGGAAAAGGAAACTCAAAAAATCTGATGGGAAAGTGTATAAGGCCTATAAGGTTGACATATAATTTATCATGTAGAATTAAAATGTGGGCCTTGGTGCCATTTTTGTGCCTATGTTGATTAGTTTGATCTTTCTTTTGGAAATATATAAAACTAGGTAATCAATTCAATTGTAAAGATCCATATTATATTATTACATATTCTATGATTTTTGTTTTTAAGTGATCTTCTATAGATGAAAAACCATAGGAGAATGTGATCAATGTATGCAACCCCCTTGATTGATGTAATCAAAGGAAAAAACTATTTTTGTTCTTGATGGATTTCTCACTCAAGGAGTGTATTAGAGCTTCATATTTATAATCAATTTTGATATTTATATGAGTGCATTAATTGTTGTATATTTTTAAGTGTCCTTTGTTGCTATTGCAATGAACATCATAACAATTTTTTGGTTGTAGCTCGATATGATCATAATCAATATCAATTACTATTGGAGTTTGATTCATTCCATAAAAGTTCATAAGTTGGATAGCTAGTTGATATATATTTGTGTGAGGGAAAAAATCATATACATAAACAAGATAAATGTACTTGAAATAGAATCTAAGCTAAAATCAAGAACATAAATCTAAGATATATTCCTACACTTACGAAATGAAACTAAGTTATTATCGAGTTCAAGAAGCAAGATCAAAATATAAAAGCATAAATGAATTCATGAAAAAACATAGTGTTACCATCTCATATTGGAGTGTATTCAATTGATGTTGGATTGTTCGTATAACTATGAAGCCTCCATAGTTCATGTGAAAAATAGCTTGATGTGTGAATGTTTGTTCGAAGGTATGTTTAAGTTCTAAAAATGTTGGTTTCAAATGTCGGTAGTACTTCAATGCACAAATGATGTTGACTCTTTGATCCCTTTTTTGTGAGGAAAGAAGTTTGTTATATAGAAAATGTGATTTGAAATGGATGATCAAAATTAAATAATGTTGAATCAATATCAATGGTCAAGAGAGATGTTGAGAGAATTTATACATGAATAATCTATTCAAAGTAGACTACATAATTTGTGTGATTGAAGAAATAGATTGAATGATCTATAGAATTGAAGAATAGATTGATCTATTAGGAATAGATTGATCAGTTAGGAGATCATAATTTTCTCAATCAAGAATAGATTGATTTGTTAGGATTAGATTGAGAAATCAGGGGATCATAATTTACTCAATCAGGAAAGTGGTTGAGAAACAATTAATTAATTGATTTAATGAATTAATTCATTTTGGAGTTGAACCTACAAATCATGTTTAACTTTTCCAAACAAATTTGCATTATTTTGATTTCATTTTGTATGATAATTTGAATAGTTTGATTTAATTATTCAAATTTTGGAAGGAAAGTGTTGTAATTAAATTATTATGATTTAATAATTCAATTAGCTTAGGGGGATAAGGTGATTTAGTGATGTAATTAAATAATAGGTGGTATTTAACTAATCAAGATGAAGTAAAGTGAGATTAGGAATTTATTAAATAATTGTAATTTATTTAATTGGTTGAAATTGATGAAACATGAATTAATTAAATAATGTTGTTTTATTCAACTAATAGCAAGAATAGGGTTTTCAGGGCTTTATTAAATAAATGGAATTTATTTAATTTTTCAAAAATAATGAAAAAAGTGAATTAATTAAACAAGGTTGATTTATTCAATTAATAAGGGAAATTAGGGTTTTGGATGCAATTGATGTGAAATGTGGTGATGTTTGATGATAATGATACTGATGATGTCAAAATGTCATTTAGGGTGTGTGATAGATTTTAGGTCAATTTTACATATCTACATTTTGCCCCTCTTTTAGACAAAGTATTGGTTGCTTTGTTTCAAAGATTCTATTTTTAAGATCAAGTTTTTTTTTAAAATTATGCCCCATTGTGCCTCGACATTTAGTGGAATGATCATAGGACTCTTTGTTTCCCCCTCAAGAGGTTGGCCAAAAAAATTGAGTTTGAGGTTAGGCTCACGATACTCTTCTATTTTAGTTCAGATGTGTTTAAGATGAAAAATTAAGTCTATAGGTCCCTCATTGCTTGTTCCAATGTTCTTGGGAAGTCCTAATTTGAATGTAGGAAGGTTTCCTACATAAAAATTAGGGTTTCTTATGTGAAATTAGGGTTTTTTGAGGGTTAATATAGGTAATTAGGGTTCTAATTGCCTCATTTGTGCTTTGATCCTATAGCTAGTTCTTTGTCTCAGGATTTCCCATTCTGTTAGTTGTCGAGGAGCAATGCCTTGGATTCAGGGAGCCATGCATCATTCAGAACCTGTTCGAGAGTTTTGATAGCCTGCATGCATTGGTGGCCCAATATGTACCCTGTCACTTCTCATATTCGTCTTGTCATGTTCTCATGATTCGTGTACAAAGTTCCTTGAGTCAGTAGCGAGGTTTTAGGAGTTTTTGTGCATTTGCATCATTTTCTTCATTTTTGACTATTTAGGAAGCTCACCCTTGCTCTAAACCTACACTTACTTTAGACCCTCGCTTTTGACCTAAACCTTCACCTTTGTAACTAGTAGTTGCTTTGTTTCTTTGCTTATGTTTTCTCTGGTTTGTTTCTTGTGCATCTACTTTAGATATTTTCACTTGAAAAACTTCCCCACATTTATATTCTCACCTTTGACCTAAACACTTACCTTTGAATTAAACCATCGCTTTTTCTCTTATTTACTAGCTTGTGCTTGTTTGGCATCCTAAGTGTCATTTTTCATTATTTTTGTGTCATTTTGCATGTTCAGAATGAGATTCTAACATTGTGGGTTAAAATTATTGTAGGTGGTCCTTAAACCATTGCAATCAAGGGAGGGATGACCTCGGGATCTATTTGATATGATTATCAGTTTCAATGTTCTAGATTGAGACTTTCTATATGTTTTCAAGCTTCATCATATCCATTACATGCCTCCTATTTGGACACATATAGCGATGATAACTACTCTTGTGGAGTAGTGGCATTTAGAGTCATATTTATTTCATTAACCTATAGGAGAGGCCACCATTACACTTGAGGATGTGTGGACGATTCTGCACATTCCTATCCATGGTGAGCTCGTGACATACCATGTTTAATGGGCTACCCATGCCATGTAGCATGTGTTGGGTGTCAGACACTTGGAGGTGTGAAAGTTTGAGATTGATCTATTTGAGTTCATTGGTAGTGCATATGCTATTTCTCTTTTCCTCTATGGTTTGATTTTGGGATGAGTTGTTCCTAATCGGAGAGGTCATTAGTTCCCTATTGGATTAGGTATTTGCATTGAGGGTATGTTCGAGCATGGGACTAGATATGCTTGGGGTACTTGTGTTCTCACCCACCTCTACAAAGATATGCATGAGGTTGTCTATTAGGGTGAGAAATATATTTCCATGGGTGTCACTCTTTTGCATATATGGGCCTAGGAGCACATTCTTGTTTCTTAACATAATAGGATACAAGATCATACTCCTAAGGATCCATACTCATATTGTTACAAATATTTCTTATAGTACACCCTACTTGGACATCTTCCATATAGGCATTGTGTGTTTGATGATATGCTAGGTTTTGTTTGGAGACTGTATATGGATTGTGAGGCATGGTCAGAGGATCCAGAGTACCTTGTTTACTATCGATAGACTTGATGGTTGATTGGTCGCTCCCACTCTTTTCTAGAGCATTACTTATCAAACATAGTATGTCATCAGTTTGGAGAGAGGTAGGGCCAGTTTCCTGATGCTTATGAGGCTCAGTTCAGTTGGACCACTAGAGAGGTTTGAGTATGGGGTTACCAAAAAGATAAATATGTTGCTGCTACATTTAGAGTACTTGCCCAAGTTGGATGGGGTAGGCGAGTGGGTTTAGTGGATCTAGGTACCACACCTAATTTTTATCAATGGTGGGCATGACATAAGCCTTTGAGATTCATAGATCCTAGGGTTGACTCTGCATTAGCTAGAGTAGGTATTTAGCGTAGAGAGTGACAATGCATTGAGGTTGATGCAGGAGCATCTAGTGGTGTAAGGGAAATCTTGCATCACCCAAAAATAGTTAAATTTCAAATTTCTCAATTTTTAGATGTTTTACATTTTTGGATACCCTTTTCATCATAATGAAATTCCCAATGGGCAGTTTTTATTTTCTATTCCTAGGTTGAAAGATATTGCAGTTTTAGTTTCCCAAATTTGCACCTAAAAATCTTTCAAATGAGATTTGAGGCACTTAGAGTTTTCGGAACGACCCCGAAACTTGTCAAAATTGGCATAGCAAATGTTGAGCACATTATTGACTTTGACACCTTTCCAACGGTTCAAACGGTTCGCGAATCGGAGTCTCAGATCAAAAGTTATGGCCTCGGGAAGTTGGCGCACTTTCTAGAAGATACAATTACAAATGCTCTTTTGAAATTTGAACTTCATGTTGTAAATTTTTGGTGCCAAACTGCCTAAACTCAAATTTGAATGTTGTTTTGGCTCCAAACTAATGAAGAGCTCTATTTATGGGTGGGTTTCTAATTTTTGCGTAACTTTTTGTGGACAAAACTCGCATATTGTGAAAGGGTTATTCTGTAGTTTTTTGTAACTTGCATGTGTTCTAGAACTTGGGGATTTGAGATCCTCTGCATGTAAGAAGCTCCATTTTTCTGAATAATAAAATTATTCTCTTGTTTGTGGGTTATTTCCTAAGTCTTGGGCTGCACCCTCATCAAGTGGTATCAAAGCGGGTTTTCTTGAGCGTGTGGATAGATCGCCGATCATCAGGTAGTTCGCACCAGGACCGTGGTTGTGGGTCGAGGTCAAGAAATATTCCTCCAAGAGTGGTGCCTAGTAGGCATGGTGGTGCCAAAGGTGATCGAGGTGGCAGAAATGCTGGTGGAAGAGATGCACTGGCAGCCCTCCAGAGATAGATTGATGCGTTACAAGAGCAGTTGAGAAGAGGGTTAAACCCGAGGGAGGAAAGTGAGGATGAAGGAGAGGAAGAAGGCTCAGATGTAGAAGAGGAAGAAGAAGCAATTGATCAAGACCAAATTCAGCTAATAAGGGCCATTTCAAAGATCGAGAAAAGACCCAGAGCAGAAGTCCCCAGTTATTCTGGAAGTCTGAACCCGAAAGAGTTGATCGACTGGATCAATGAGCTAGAAGAATATTTTGAGTATGAGGAAATAGAGGACCCAGATCGGGTTAAGTTTGCAAAAATGAAGCTGAAGGGCTATGCTAGTATTTGGTGGAAAGAGGTCCAGTTGGAAAGAAATTGAAGAGGAAAAGGCAATATCATTAGATGGGATCACATGGTAGACAAACTGAAGAAGCAGTTCATACCAGTGGACTACGAGTTAGATATGTTGAAGAAATTGTAAGGGTTGAAGAAAGGAAGTAGATTTGTGAAAGAATATACTGAAGATTTTCACAAGATAATCATCAGAATGGGTCACACAGAGGCCAATAAGGAGAAGGTAGCTCGATATCTTAATGGGTTACGACTGAGCATTCAGGAGGAGTTAAGCCTAGTCAGAATGACCACCATTGAGGATGTGTATCAGTTTGCTCTGAAGGTGGAAGAGAAGCTGAACAAAAGATTTGATGGAAAGCAAAAAGGACGAGGAGGTCAAAGTGGAAGGGGCAATGGAAGACCTTCAAGAAGCTAAAATGATGATGAAAAGAAAAGTGAAGTTGTGGGTACCAGCCGAAGCCAAAGGAATGACAACTTCTACCGCCTTCGTGATCAAAATAGTGGTAATCAAAGAGGTAGAGGACAAAGTTGATATGGACAAGGATCTGGAAGAGGTGGTTTCAGAGGAACATGTTTCCAGTGTGGTGAAGAAGGGCATTAAGCCTATGAATGTCCACAACACCAAGGAAGGGTAGATAAAAATCCAAAAGGTCATGGAAGGGTTGCGAATGCAGATGAGGAGGCCCAATCTAAACATTTAGATGACACTAAAAGGGGAGAAGCCCTAGTGATTAGGAGAGCCCAGGTGACTGAGGAAAAGGAACTAGAATAGAGAAAGAATCTATTTCACACAAGCTGCAAGTGTGAAGGAAAATGTTGTGATGTCATTATTGACAGTGGGAGCACTAATAATCTAGTGTCAGAGGAGATGGTCACAAACTTGAAGATGAAGAGGGAAAGACACTTGCATCTATATCAGATTGCCTGGTTGCAAAAAGACCACAAAGTTTTGGTCAATGAGCAATGCCTAGTAAAGTTCAAGATCGAGAGCTACCATGATGAGGTACTCTGTGATATCATCCCCGTGGATGCATGTCACATGTTGTTGGGGAGGCCATGGAAATTTGATAGGCGAGCTATACATGATGGCCATGCAAACACTTATTCCTTGACAAAGGATGGGGTTCGTCACAAGTTGAAACCCTTGAAGGAGACCAAAGAAAAGGTATGCAGTAGTGCTAGAATTTGTTATGTAGATGGAAGAAATTTTTTAGAAGGTATGAAGCATGAGCGTGTGTTTTATGCATTGATTCCTAGAGTGAGAAAGGAGGATAGTGAGAAGGTTCCAGAAGAAGTTTCTAGGATGTTGGATGAGTTTTAGGATATTGTTTTGATAATGTACCTGAGGGTTTACCACCAATAAGGAAGATCAGTCATCAGATTGACTTGATTCCTGGAGCTAGTTTGCCAAATAAGGCACTCATATAATGACTCCAGCAGAAAATGAGGAGTTGAATAGACAAGTTCAAGAGTTGTTGAGAAATGGTTTGATACGGGAGAGTTTGAGTCCATGTGCGGTACTGCAGTACTAGCACCAAAGAAGGATGGGGAGTGGAGGATGTGCGCATTCACGAGCCATAAAAGATAACAATCAATGATTTCCCCAAGGATGGATGACCTGATGGACTATTTGAGTGGAGCTCAGTACTTCACAAAGATTGATCTGAAGAGTGGATATCACCAGATCCGATTCGAGAGGGAGATGAATGGAAGACTGCCTTCAAGACCAAAGAGGGCCTGTACGAGTGGTTAGTCATGCCTTTTGGGCTAACCAATGCACTCGAAAGCACATTCATGCGGCTCAGAATGAGGAACTAAAAGAATTTCTAGGAAGTTTTGTTATTGTGTATTTAGATGATATTTTGATTTTCAAGAAGATGTTGGATGAGCATCCGATGCATATTCGAAGAGCCTTTGAGAAGTTAAGAGAAGAGAAACTGTTGATTAATCTGAAGAAGTGCAGTTTTATGAAGAGGGAGTTAGTGTACTTGGGGTTTGTTGTCTCAGCAGAAGGTCTCAAGATGGACCCAAAGAAGGTGAAGGCTATTCTGGAATGGCCTACCCCTAGAACTGCTATCGAGGTGAGATCTTTCCATGGTTTGGCTAGTTTTTATAGAAAGTTCATTAGAAACTTCAGTAGTATTTGTGGACCCCTGACTGAAACAATGAGAGGGGATAGAAAAGATTTCAAATGGAGCACTGGAGCATCAACAAGTTTTGAACTATTGAAGCAGAAGGTGACAGAGCAACCTATTCTAGCCCTCCCATATTTCAACAAGGTGTTTCAGGTGGATTGTGATGCGAGTGGTTGTGCCATTGGAGTAGTGTTGAGCCAAGAAGGTAAGCCCATTGCCTATTTCAGTGAAAAGTTAAATGATGCCAAGAGAAATTATTTTGTATATGATCAGGAATTTTATGCTATAGTTCAAGCATTAAAGAAATGGAGACATTATTTGTTGCCAAAGGAATTTGTTCTATATACTGATCATCAGGCCTTGCAGTACCTAAATAGTCAGGGAAAATTAAATCAGAGGCATATGAAATGGGTAGAGTTTTTGTAAAAGTTATAGCTTTTTTTGAAACATAGGAGTGGGAAGTCAACAAGGTTCAGATGCCTTAAGTAGGAGGCATACATTGATGAAAAGATGCAGATTGAAGTGGTTGGATTCAATGAACTCAATACACTGTATGCGAAGATCCTGATTTTGCAGAGGCTTGGAAAGCTTGCAAGGAACCCTACAGTTGGGATGACAAGGTGGTTGGATTTCATAATCTAGGATGGCATGTTATTTAAGGGAAGTCAATTGTGTATCCTGAGGAGTTCCATGAGGGAGAACCTGATAAAGGAGAAGCATAGTGGAGGATTGGCAAGACATTTTGGTCGGGATAAGACCATTGCCATTATCAGTGAGCATTATTATCAGCCTTAATTGTCACAAGATGTGAAGAAGTTTGTACAAAGTTGTAGGGTATGTCAGATGGCTGAAGGAGTGAGCCAAAATATAGGCTTATATCATCCCTTACCTGTACCAGAGAGGAGGATATAAGTATGGACTTTGTTCTTGGTTTGCCAAGGACACAACAAGGGAATGATTCAGTCTTTGTGGTGATTGATAGGTTTTCGAAGATGGCACATTTCATTCCATGTCAGAAGACCCATGATGCAGTCCACATTGCTGACTTGTTCTTTAAAGAGGTGGTGAGGCTACATGGTCTGCCAAAGAGTATTGTTTCAAATCATGACACCAAATTTGTGGGGTACTTTTGGAGGACCTTGTGGAAGAAGCTAAAGATAGAATTGAAGTTCAGTTCTACACACCATCCACAAACAGATGGGCAGACATAGGTTGTTAACATGAGTCTAGGTAACCTACTGAGATGTTTGGTAGAAGATAAATCCAAGGGATGGGACTTGATCTTACCGTAGGTAGAATTTTCTTACAACAATTATGTCAACAGAAGTACTGGTAGATCACCATTCCAGATTGTGTATGGAGGTAGCCCCAGAACAGTTCCAAAATTGAGGAAGATGGACCAAGAGAAGAAAATAAGTGCTAAAGCCAAAGATTTTGCAGAACACATCAAGGATATACATGAGAAGGTAAGAGAACATATTAACAAGATGAATATGCAGTATAAGGCTAAGGTAGATTAGAAGAGGAGGTATAAGGAGTTTTAGATTGGTGATGAAGTGATGGTCCACTTGAGGAAAGAAATGTTTCCAGTGGGAACCTATAACAAATTTAAGATGAAGAAGTTCGGTCCTTGTAAAATTTTGAAGAGGCATGATTTAGGGAATGCATATGAGATAGAGTTGCCGAATGGATTCAACATTTCCCTTGTGTTTGATATTTTAGATTTGACAGAGTATCATGAAGGTGGAATGGAGGAAGCACCAGCAATAGGGTAGTATGGCATTCCAACACCTACTTCAGAAAGGGAGGAGATTGAAGCAATCTTGGATAGTCGTGTGGGAAGGAGTACCAGAAATAAGCAGTATGAAGAATATATGGTGAAATGGAGAGGAAGACCTATGGAAGATTCATTGGCTATAACCAGTTGTTTTCAACCATCTGAGATGTGATGGGGTCACTTCTCAAATTACCCTGGGTGTTTGATGCAGGAGCATCCAGTGGTGTAAGGGCAATCTTGCATCACCCAAAAATAGTTAAATTTCAAGTTTCTCAATTTTTATATTTTTTTACAATTTTGGATACCCTTTTCATCATAATGAAATTCCCAATTTATGATTTTTATTTTATGTTCCTAGGTTGAAAGATATTGTAGTTTTAGTTTCCCATATTTGCACCTGAAAATCTTTCGAATGAATTTGAGGCACTTAGAGTTATAACGGCCCTGAAACTTGCCAAAATTTGCATAGAAAATTTTGAGCGCGTTATTGACTTCGAGACCTTTCCAACGGTTCAAACGGTTCGCGAATCGGAGTCCCGAATCAAAAGTTATGGCCCCAGGAAGTTGGCGCACTTTCTAGAAGATACAATTGCAAATGCTCTTTTGAAATTTGACCTTCATGTTGTAAATTTTTGGTGCCAAACTGCCTAAACTCAAATTTGAATGTTGTTTTGGCTCCAAACTAATGAGGAGCTCTATTTATGGGTGGGTTTCTAATTTTTGGGTATCTTTTTGGGGACAAAACTCGCATATTGCAAAAGGGTTATTCTGTAGGTTTTTGTAACTTGCTTGTGTTGTAGAACTTGGGGATTTGAGATCCTCTACATGTAAGAAGCTCCATTTTTCTGAATAATAAAATTATTCTCTTTTTTGTGGGTTATTTCCTAAGTCTCGGGCTGCGCCCTCATCAGAGGTTCTTGTAGAGCAGCTAGATAGGGCTCAACATGATGGGGTACATGGTGATTAGGTGTCAGGTGATCAGATTTCTTAGGTGCATCATCGGTATCATTATCATCAAACATCACTATATTTCACATCAATTGCATCCAAAATCCTAATTTCCCCTATTAATTGAATAAAACAACATTATTTAATTAATTCACATTTTTCATCATTTTTTGATGAATTAAATAAATTCCATTTATTTAATAAAGTCTTGAAAACCCTATTTCTTCTATCAATTGAATAAAATGAAATTGTTTAATTAATTCATGTTTCATCAATTTTGACTAATTAAATAAATTTTATTTATTTAACAAATTCCTAATCTGAATTTATTTTGTCATGATTAGTTAAATAACACCAATTATTTCATTACGTCACTAAATCACTATTCTCCTAAGATAATTGAATAATTAAATCATAATAATTTAATTATGACACTTTCCCTCCAAAATTTCAATAATTAAATCAAACTATTCAAATTATCATCAAAAATCAAATCATACTAATGCAACTTTGTTTGCAAAAGTCAAACTTGATTTTCACAATCAAATCGGAAATGAATGAATCAATTAAATTAATTAATTAACCATTTATCAACTACTTTCTTTATTGTTTAAATTATGATCCCCTAATTTCTCAATCTAATCCTAATAGATCAATCTATTCCCGATTGAGCAAATTATGATCTCTTGACTAATCAATCTATTCCTCACTGATCAATCTATTCTTTACTTCCATTGATTATTCAATCTATTTCTTCAATCACACAAACTATGCAATCTACTTTGTGTAGATTATTCATGTCTAAATCCTTTGAACATCTCTCAACCATTGATCTTCATTTAGCATTGTTTAATCCTAGTTGTTGATTTTAAGTAACATTTTCTATATAACAAACGTCTTTCCTCACCAAAAAAGGGATCAAAGAGTCAACATAATTTTCACAATCAAATACTATCGACATTCACAACCACCATTGTTAGAATTTCAATATACCTTTGATCAACCATTCACTCATCAAGCTTTTCTGCACACAAACTATGGAGGCTTCACAGTGATACAAATAGTCCAACATCAAACGAACACACTTCAATATGGGATGGTAACACTATGCTTTCATATTTTGATCTTGTTTCTTGAATTAGGTAATAGCTTAGTTTTATTTCGTAAGTGTATGAATAGATATAAGATTTTTGTTCTTGATCTTAGTTTAGATTATATTTCAAGTATGTTTATCATGTTTATATCTGTGATTTTCCCCCTCACACATTCTGGCACGCTCGGTGGGACCTTGATCCCCTACACTAACAATTTCATGAGCCATTTTTCAAGTTGCAAGTTTTAGAATCTCTTTTGGAGAAGTTTTCATGCATTGTCCTAGAAAATTTTACAATTACTTGTCAAGAAAACCATGCACTTGACTTTAAAATCCACATAGTTGACACTAAGAATTGCGCACTTGATTTTTTTTTGCACATATGATTGATGATAGGGGTGCACTTGTTGTTTTTCAATGCATTTGATTGATGACAAAGGGCACAATTGATCAATTTTTTGTGTTTTTTGCTCTGATAGTCCTGTGTTCAAGATCTACAATTTTTTTATTGATTTTTTTGCTAATGGATGGTTGTTTTTGAATGTGTGATAGGTGCTAACATGTTTTTATGTAGGGTTTGAGAAACACTAACACATTTTTTATAGGGAAGATGAATGGTCAAAGGATTCCAAATTTACAAAAAAAAAATTACGTTAGGAATATTTTGTTTTGGTGCATAAAAACAACAAAAACATATTTGTCTTCAAGGTGCTCTTAAAATGAGCCATTTCAAGCTTTCTTAAAATAGTAATATTTTGTTTTGGTGCTGAAAAAGAACCTACAAAAAAAACACATTTGTCTATTGGTGCTCTAAAAATGAACAATTTGAAAGCTTTCGTAAATAGGAATATTTATTTGGTGCTTTAAAAAGAACAACACAAATGAACATTTCATTTTTGATACTCTTAAAAATGAACCATATAAAAGTTTTTCTAAATTAGGAATTATCATTTTGGTGCATAAAAAGAGCAACAAACATTTCAATATGGGTACTCTAAAAATGAATTCTTTCCAAGTTTTCATAATTAGGAAATCTTGATTTTAGTGCTTGAAAAAGAACAACGCAAATGACCAAAATGATTTTTTTTGTTGATGCATGATCACATTTGTTTTTGTTGATAATCTAAGACTATGATAGATTTTAGAAACACTCATATTTGGGCTTAGAAATGAACAAATCAGTCTTTTTGTAGTGCACCTTTGCTATCTTAAGTGATTGATATTGAGAATACTTCATATTGGTGCAATTAAAAAGAACAAATTGTGATTCTTTATTCACATATTTTTGGGGATAACACTACTCAAGGTGCTTAAAAAGAATCAAACTGTTATGAAGTGTATGTTGTGCATTCAGTTTTTCACAAGCTAGATGGTTGTCTTCTCCCCTCACACCTTTTGGCAATCTTGGGTGAGCGAAAACATCTTGAGCTTCATATCTTTTTCAAGCATACCTTTTAGAGGGCCTACCTATTGAGAAAAATTTCACCTTGGAGAACTCATAAGTGAATCAAGTGATACTTTCATTTTGGAATGTTATATAAATAAATTGTGGGTGTGAGGAAAGTTCATTATCCTTCCAAGTGCTACTCGCCTATACTGATGTATTCTCCATCAATATGCTTGTGATGCATAAAAATTTATAAGGTATGGGAGGTCTCTTAGTTGAGAAAAATGTTGCATGTATAGGGGCCCAAAAATAGTATCCCCATAACATTACTAAGATCCAAATTGTTTTAGAAGCTACCCCTTTATCCAAAAACATTCTTTTAAAGTGGTGCATTAGAATTTACTTTCGAGAAGTTACTTTCCATGTCTGACTTTAGGCTCGCATCATAAGATGCATGTAAAATCATCCCTTTAGAGCATGAGGCAAGCATACCTAAAAGAAGGGTTTCTATCCCTAAGGTTGTAAATGTGTGTTCCTGCTAAACTTTGCAAATACATTCAAAACATCAAATTATGTGCTTGATCTAAAAGGAACACATCCAAAAAAACACTAAACATGATGATCGAATTACAAACCCTTTGACTTAGTGTATGCTTTTAAAAGAAGCCCTATATTTGCATTCCCTGAAATGATTTTTTCCTTAAAGTTTTATGAATATTTAGGCTACATTGATCAAAGTAAACATTTGGGAACTATGGCTTGGGTGTCATGATTTCACAACTTAAGCTATAGACATGAAGGTCACACAAACCCATGCTTTTTGAGTTAGTCCAAGTGTTGTTGTATCACTTTCCATACTCCAAACACAGAGAAATTAAGACAAAAACCAACTTTAAATTGAAAAAATCTTGAGAAAGATTGCTCAAACTAGAAACAAAACACACAGAGACCACCTTTGCACAAAATTCTAGTGCATTTGTCACATTTTTGCCATAGATGCTAAAAAATTCATTGCATTTTCTCTCTATCCTAGAAACTTCACTGATGAAAATTAGTTGCATTTGATAGAAACTACACATTTGATGTGGAACCTACACACTTACTTATTTTTGCTCGTACTTGCTTCTAAGAAACTTGCCCACTTTCCACTAAACTACTGGCACTTGCCAAGGGAAACTCACTTTTTCTTGACTAGTTATTGCATCTTATATAAACACATAGAAGTTACACTTACCTTTCTATATCACACTTTCTTCTCCAAAACCCACTCACTTGACACATTTTTAGCCACACTTGATAAATTTGGTTTCTTTTTCTCACAATTCTATGCCTTTGCTCAAAAGCAAATGCTATTTCTCTATCCTACTGACATTTGGTAAAAACAAAATCAAAGTTGCTTACAAGATCCTTGTTAGAATAGAAACAATTAGAAAACTAGATAAGTCATATAATCCCTCATCCATTATTTCCATCCTACTTGTTAGAAATCAAAATAAAAAAAACCATTGGGATCATTCCTTCACTCAAATGTATAAGATATCAACAATTACTTCAAACTCATAGATAGTTTAAGTAAGCTTCTTACAACATATCCTCTAGACAAGGAAGTGAAATATCGACCCTAGTTCTTCAACATTTTTATTTCCAAAAATTAGCACCTTTCCATAACATCACTCAAAACTTAGGGTCTTGAGCTTCTTAGCAACCATCTCAAAACCATTACACTTTATGACCATCTGGTGACCGACTACTCTGGTTCAACAACTAGACCTTGTAGCACCAATCCTCCAACCTATTCTCACACACATTGAAGGTGAACAAACTAATATCACTAGAAGTTTAATATACTTCATATTTGAAAAGAATGAAACACCCAACTAGTGGAGAATGCAGTACAAATCTTAGACAAAGAGGAAGATAAAACTAACATAGTAGTTGAAAGACCTATGCTACCACTACTTATGTGGAAATAGACATACACCCCTCATGAGTTCCAACAAGGGAAAAATTCTTAGATCCAATGAGAGCAAAATCCTTAAGTGAGAATCCATATTACAACTTTCAAATAATCACCCTACCCTAAAGTTTGCTAAAGGGTACATCTCAAGAAGATACCACATCCACCAAAATACGCATACCATTTATATGCATGCTTTTCACCAATAGGCCAACATTATCCATTGTTAGGAGTCACGAAAATAGTCACAAAATCTTGGAAGTTCTTTATGACAACTACAACATCACAACATAGGAAAAACATGGAAGCACGCAAGAATAACACCAGCATCCCACCAGCCAACACTACGAATGATGAACAAAATAACCAGGACCCAAATAGAGTGGTTTTAGAGGAGGTGGATGCAGAGGAGGAAATAAATGATGGGAGACTATTTGAGCATTCCAACAACACAAAACTGCTCAAACTAATGGAAAAATTGATGAGAAAGGACCTAAACTCACATTTTTCAAGTTAGCATAGAGTGGTGCTAAATTTCCAATGGACTTCAATGTGGAGGTTCTCAAATATCCCAATCTTATTCCCTTAGGGGATAACTCGGTTGTGCGGTAGATATTTGAACCCATAGAAAATCAAAACATGCCACTCATATTCCCACAAAATAGTGTCCAACCCAAGGAAAATCCCTTGTACAAAAAAATAACTCAAATTAAATAAGCCATAGTGACACAAAAATATCAAGGAGGGACATCATAGTATGTACCACAAAACAACAATCCACCTCCCAAATAATATGTACCTCAAAACACTTTGAATTTCAACCCTTCCCAAAACAATTAGTACCACCAACAAGGTTGACCACATGGTCCCTTTTCAAACTAGCAGTACCACCAACAAGGTTGAACACAAGGTCCCCTTCCAAACCAGTAGTACCACCAACAAGGTGGACCATAGGGTCCCCTTCCAAACCAGTAGTACCACCACCAAGGTGGACCATAGGGTCCCCTTTATAATCAATACCATAAAAAAGGTTCACCATAGGGTGCCCTTCTACATTTTCCCCATCAACAAGGTAACTTGCCAACACATCGTTAGGGAAATCTTCATTGTAGTCCTTCCCAAACAATAGGAAAATGGAGATGCTTTATAATTTATGTCATAGAACACCACTATTCACCTATTATCATTTAATAATGTACTTTGAGTCCCAATTGGATTCGCTAACAACCTCACAAGGTGATTCAATTCACAATGAGGAGGGCCTAGGAGGGGGATTTTCAAAATTAAAGGGGTTCATGACCAAGCAAATGCTTGGAAAAGAAAATGTTGGAAAACACACTGTGACATGCAAATAAATACTAAATGACTTAGATAGATAAACAAAATGCAATATAAAACTATGAAACTGTAAATGTGCACTTGGGAATTTTGGGGATGCTATGAGGATTCTAGAAATGTGAAGAGGCTGCCAAAAAGTGTTATGGAGGACTAAGACACCCATGATGGCGTATTAGTCCTACTGTTGTTTTTCAGGGAAGATGTGGAGTCTTTGAATGTTAGAACTAGATCAAAAGAGACCACTGAAAAATATTCTTGGGATGAATACAACGCCAAAGGTAGCATATTAGTCCATCTCCGAATTTTTGAAAGCTCTGAATGTGATCCTAAACTCCAAGGTCTGCACTTGCTTCCTTTCCCATCTCAGGTTCTGAAACTTTTGAATTCACCCTGTAGGTGAGTTTCTATGAAGATGACAAATTTTGAATGCAACTTTGCAACTTCAACAACTTTTCACTTTAAAGGATCTTCAGGTGTTCAATTTAGATTTGCAAATACAAACACACAAGAGGGAAAATTTTGTTGATTGTTAGTAAATGGGGGTCTACCTTGGTCAAACCCCTTGTAGGTAATTAAACCAAATGATGAAATGAATGAAATGAAGCATGAAACAAGAAATATGTAAATGATATCACCTTGTATGATGTCTTATGAAGCAAATCTGCAATCTACCATGTAGTGGCCATGAAGAATGTAGATCTTGGATCCTTGGATATGATGTGAACAATGGTTGTAAATAGATCTTCAATGCCACATCCACAATCTTGGTTGAACAACATGAATGGATTCACTAAACCCTTGAAATGATGCTTGAATCTTGATGATGGCTTCAAGTGCTTGATGAATTGGTCTTGAATGAATAAAATTTCCTTAGGAATGAATAATTGAATGCTTGTTATATTGTTATATGAAATATGAGTGAAGGAACCTTATATATATAAACTTATTCATACTTAAAATCTTGAAATTACACCACAACAAGCTGACATATGAATTTATTAAATAAAGGAGGCTAAATCTTGCTAGAATTTGAAATTACATCCCCAAAAAAAAGCCAAGGAGGACTAAAAAACCCTAGGAGGCATCTTAGTCCCAAGGCTCAAATCTCGGGGCATGGACTCCAAAAAGGGGCCTTTTGAGGTACATTCAAAATCAGGGTCCCAAGACCCATGGAGGAAAAATATGTCCTAGGTGGCATTTTAGTCCCACTCCAAAAATCAGGGACACATAGACAGAATCATTAAATGATCATTTATCTTTTGATGTTTTTTGATATTTTCCATAAAAATATATAGTTTATTAGGCTTGTGGATGCAAAATAGGACTGTTATGCCTTGCATAACTACCCCACTTTGATCTGGGTCAAAATGGGTCCCCTTTATTTTTTTTGTCTTTTTCTCTTTTGCCTTTGGTTTTCTACCTTAGGCATTTTCCTTTCAAAGTTCTGTCGGAGGCAGAACCAGGACAAATACCAGACTTGGAAATTCCTTCTATGTTTTGGTCTTGTTTCGTCCTCGGTTTCGGTTCCAACTGCTCTTTGCCTTCTCCCTTTGTTCTTTGTCGGAGTCGGGTCTGGGACCAACTTGGAATGTTGAATTTTCTCAAAGTGCCTCATTCGGGTCTTGTCCTGGGTTCAACCCCGCCTTTTCTTCCCTCTTCCTTGGTCTTTGTTGGTAAATGTCCTTTTCCTTAGCTTTCTTTTTCAGCCTTGGGCATTTTCTTTTTCATTTTGGCGAACCCGGAACTAGAACTGGGGCTGAACCCGGGAACTTCCTCAAAGTTCTTGGTTCAGATTTAGTGTCGATCCCGGTTCCGCGTTTTTGGTTCTTTCACTTCTGGTTTCCTCTATTTTGGTCATGGGGTTTTCCTTCCCCTTTCTCTTTCTTTCTGTTCCATTCTTTTCCTCTTTTCGAGTGACGTCAGAGGTGGGTTCAGAATGGAATCTGAACCTGAAACTTGGAGACTTCCTCAAATTTTTTGGTTCAGATTTGGTTCCGACCCTGGTTCCGTTTGTCGTTTCGCTCTGGCTCCCCTGGTGTTTTGGTTGTCATCCTTTGCATTTTGAGTTTCTTCACAGAAGTGGGGTTAGTTTGGGGTGTGGACTTGGAAATGTTGGTTATTTCCCTGGCTCGTCCCCATCCCAACCTCGGTCCTGATTCTAGTTTCTGTTTTGGTTCCGCCCCCGCCGGAAGTAAGTCTTTCCTTATGAAGTATAGTAAAATAAGAAGTGTTATGGGTAAGTTTGAGCAGGACATTTTTCATGATTTAGAAGACTAATAGAGACCTTGATTTATAGGATCAAGTCATGTGCATGAGGATATTTCTTAAGGATCTCGACTAAAGGTCTTTTTGACCACCTTCAGATGGGTTCTTATATCGCCATAAGGTTCTCTCCCTGCCAAGAAGTCTCGGTGAGGAAAGAAAGCCTCATTGACTAGCAAAAGGATCAAACACTTCAGCAGGAGTCTTTTCTTTGGTATATGGTCATGGTGAAGTCTTTTGGTCTTGCCGACTGGTGACAGGGAGAAGGCTTCGGCGGGAGATATTGAATTCGGGATGAAGTCTTACCGAGAGCCTAATGTCTCACTGACACAGTGCAAAGGGGGGTATATTGGGTGTCTTCGGTGAGAGAATTAGTATGTTACAGCGACAAATGGATGAGCTAGTAAAGCTTTCGCCAAGGCATGGGGTGTCTATAGGACATCTTCCTGATAAGGGGAGGTTACAGCGAAACACATATAACGAAAGATTTCATTTTGGTGTGACTGCGAGAGGGTCTTAGTAACACCAAAATTCTGTGAAAGGAAATGAATGTGGCAGAAGGTCTTTCCGATGATCCAAAGTCACGCCGATGACAAGGATCGACAGAAGGTTGTGATGTCGGTATAGGGTCCTAGCGAAGAAAATAAGTCTCCCCGACAAAGAATGAAGTGAGCTCGCCGAAGGATATGGGACTCAGTGTAATGTCTCACCGACTCATGAAGGTCATGCTGAAAGGAAGAAAGTGGGCTCAGCGAGGATGAAAAGGGAGTTTGCTGAGGGTCTTGTCGATAGCGATGGATTTCTCAGTAAAGGAGGATATCAGGGAGACTCCAAGAGAAAACAAGAGCTTCGCCATGTGGTCTCAGTGAAAGGATGGAGTCATGCTAGTCATCTTTTGCAGCTTGATGTGACTTATGATCCCACCGAGATGTCTCACCGACTGTCTTGTGTCTTGTCGATAGCTGCCCGATGGATGAAGTCGCATCGGGGAGACACTGATGGTGTCTCACCGACATGCGACGGCCAAACAAACCACTTTTGACTACCAAAGAATCCTATGTGGCCTATGATCGTCTAGCGAGGGAGCCAAAGGACTGACTCATCGATCCCTTTGACCAATTGACCACCCCTGTGTAAGAGACTAACATAATGCAAGCAAGAAGAATTCCTTCTGAGAACCGATGATGATGGATCAGCTTGGGTGATAATGCAAAGATCTATAGGTAGGCCCGATGGTGCTTCTAGAAGTGGTCAACGGATAGAAAGGTCTAGAAAATAAAGGAGGCCAAGAAGAATGAAGAAATCATGACTCACAGGGATAGCTCTGGCGACCATTAGCAGAGGTAGATCAACATTAATGATGATATTTAGAGCATTCAAGACTGATTTCAGAAGGAGTTCGAGGATGGACACGTAGATAGATGAGTTAATGTTGTAGCAGAAAAAGATCTATAGATCTTTCCTAGAAATCCTTCCAACAATATGGATAGCAGGGCTTCACATTCAATGCACAACCAACTCTTGCCAAATGATCTGAGAGGCGACTCTCCTACAGTCAATAGATATTTTGTAAACCCTAATGCGGGGGGACAACACATCTTTTTTGATGCATCCTATATATAAGGCATTCTTGCCTCTTTGTAAAGGTTAGAATGGCTAAGATTTGAACTTCTAGGGTAGAATTAAGAGTAGAAGTGGTAGGATTAGAATGGGTAGAGTGAAGATTAGTTAAAACTTGTGGAGTAGAACTAGTAGCTAGGAGTAAGATTTAGTAGGATAGACTAATGTATCTTTCAGTTTTCTTAGAGTAAATGGAAATAATTTGGAGCCACAAATTTTTTGTACACTGGTGATTGTGCCAACTTTGTAATTGTTTTTTATCTGTCTCACTGACAGTAGAAGCAACTAGATCTTAATCTACTTCATGTTGCGTTTCAGAATGGTGTTAGTCTTGAATTGATCATTTGATTTGAAAGCTTTCAAGGAATGAGGTTTGATTTTCTGTTTTGTTTGAATGGTAACTTGCAATCTGCTGTTGAAATCAGCATTGTGAATGGATGAATCTGTGTGTTAGTCACAAGTTAATTATGTTTTGTAGTAGTAGTTAGGAATTCCTTGGAAGGTGACAGGTCTGGTTAATTCAGATGAAGTGTCATTCTTTTCTATTCCAAAGCCCCGATCCCTCTTTTTACATTTCTTTAAAACCCTGGTTAGAATAGGTTTTAAGTTTATGTTTGCTCTCACAACAGTCCAAAAGCTCACACCAGCAGGCCCCTTGAATATTATTGTTACATTGACCACTGAGGGACATCAGCATAGTTGAGACCCAACTACAAGGACCTTGGGAGCTAAGATATCCATGTGATCATCTTTCTCTTTTAGGAGAAACAGAGTAGAAATATTATGTTTGCAATGTTGCCGTGCCATCTGAGACATCAACAAGGACCAATTAAGCCATAAAGAAGCATAAATAAAGCAAGGAAGGCCCAAACAAGTGTGAAAATTCAAGGGTATGCATTTTACTACACTACATTTAGCCCCCACTTTAGTGAGAGGATGAATTTGTTTCAAACTCACACTAAAGTAGCCAACCATGCAATCAAGAGGGATTCAAATGTATGAATTATAGTAAGATAGGATTAAAATGATCAAGAGGCATGATCAAGCCCCTAGGGTCAAGATCCTATGGCAAACCAACATAGGCACAAAGGAACACACATGATGATGATATATGAAGCCATAAATAGATCGCCAACATACACCATCAAGGATAGAAGAAAAAAAAAGGAAAGGAAAAGAAAAAAGAAAAAATGAAATGGATCAAGCTTCAACTGGCTGTCCAACGTGGTGGACCGAGTCTAGGTTGAAAGAGGTTTACAAGAGGAACATGCTATCCACTATGCAAAAAAAACACACACTCAAAAGGGCTAGTGGGAGCTAGGTGTCCACTAGGTGAGCCCCAGGAAGTCTATATCAACGTCATAACCCCATGACGATGATAAGGACCAAAGAAAATGCATGCTCACAAGGGCTAGTAAAGCTAGTTGTTCACTAGGTGAGCCGCAAGGGACCATATCAAAGCAATACCTCCATGACTTTAATAAGGTACAAAAAGAGAATGCAATGTAACAAGAAAGAGAAATGTTGCAAGGGATTTTGCTTAGTTCATGCAAGATCTCTTCTTGGGGAACATTGTGCTTAATGTTTCCAAGAGAGGACAAGTCAAAGAAATATCACACTCTCGAAGGAAATGAAACCCAATGAGATGACCAATAAAAGGACGCATCACAAGAAGAAAGAAAATTGCACAATGAAGATGAAAACAAATGAAAATAAAATTATTCCAAAATAATTCCAATGAATGCCCCCACTTTAAAGAAATTGCTAACACCATGCTATGAGCAATTACTTTAAAGTAGCCAAAATGAAAAGGAAAAGAGGGTATGTGGCATGCAATCCAACTTAATGCATGTCACCCATATCCCAAGCTTGCTCTTAAATGTACATGAAAGGTGGTCAAATATCCAAAAGAGGTAACAACAAGTGACATACAAGGACAAGGTTATCTAACCCCTTCCCCCAACTTAGTGTAGGAAAAGGGTGAGCTGAATAGGATGAAAATAAGTATCAATTAGAGGAATTAGGTGCTTCAACATAAGGAATATCACCACACTCCTTGAGATGTTGAGGAAGACGATTCTAGAGGAGTCTCAGCAAGATATTCTCTTGATCAATAGTAGAAGGTGTTCCTTTGGTTGTGTAAGATGTCATACATACATTAAATGAGAAAGCTTTAGATGAAAGTGGAGATAAAGGTGGTAAACATAGATCTTTATTGAAAGATTATGGTATGTTAGTTTGCTTCATGTGTTCATTGTATCCATGTGAAGGAGTGAGAATTTATACGATACCATAACAATCTTCCAAGTTGGATGAAGGGGGTTATGCTTCTGAGAGGGATTAGATTCTTCATGAGAACACAAATCCTTTTTAAAGTTATGTGTGGTCCCTCATGAGGGATGAGAGTTATATAGCCCCCATCACCACCATGGGGTAATTTTGTAGAACCAAGTTGAGCAAATGAAATAAAAGGTTGTTTTTTTTTAGATTGTGAGATTTTGCATTCTCTTATAAAGGGAGGTGTAAAAACCAAATCTTAATTAGAACTCGTATCTAAAAATGAATCATTGGTATATGAATCTTTGGATTTTGAGAGTGAGATTTTGGATTCTCTATTGGAAGGAGGTGTGAAATCTAATGACCACTAATTATCACTAAAGAGGTTTATTGTAGGTGAAGTAGTAGCATCAACTTGTATAGGTTTAACTATTGATTTTGCAATGAAAGTATTAGGAGAGTTGGAAGTGTTGTGATCATATGATTCATAGCTTCATTCATTTAGGTCAACTATGTATATCTTTTTGTTGTATTAAAATTTCATTGTGCAATGGAGAGTAGAGGGGACTCCTTTCACAACATGAATCCATGGTCTCCCTAAGAAAAGATTGTGTGAAATGGGTCCTAACATGATATGGATAGAGGTAGGAAACACTATAGGTCTTACCTCAATAGGCAATGTGATCATTCCTAGTGGTTTCCTATTAACATTGTCAAACCCATGAATATGAGCATCATTAAGTTGAATGAATCTTTGGTCCATGCCAATTTTTTTGAGGAGATCAATGCTACAAACATTGATTTCAGATTTGTTGTCTATGAGAGTGTGCCTAACTGTAGTTTCATTAATGATCACCTTTATCATCAAGTCTTCATTCTTGTTTTGAGTCTCAAGTGAGGATAATTAATGCTTAGGGAATGTGATTTCAGACTGTGTGACTTGTGTGGGATGAAGGAAGGATTTTGCATTGTTTGATTTCATATAAGATTATATTTCCTCATGCTTTATTTGCAACATTTTTTGAAATAGAAACTTGTATTCAAGGTGATAGTTGAATGAGTTGCCATACATATATGTTAGTGAGATTATTTTTAAGATATTTGACACTAGGCACACTATGTTGAGGAAAAGCAAATGGAGTGGGAGTGATTTGTGATTTCCTATTCTTAAAAGGAATAGGACAACTGAGAGGGGGGAGGTGAATCAGTTGTCACCAAATTAAACTCAAAAACTTCAACACTTATTAGCTTCACAACCACACTATTCTATTATTAAGTATGAACATGAAATGTATATAACAAAAAGAAAAATCAACACAATGAACACCAGATTTTACATGGAAAACCCAATGAGGGAAAAACCATAGTGAGAATTAACTCACAATATAAGAGATAGAAAAACCAAATACAAAGGCTCACTACCTAGAAGAGGACTCAATGTTTGGATACAAAGGCTTACTCCCTACAGAAAGGACTCATTGTCCAATAGGGAGGCTCACTACCTACAAATACAAAACAAAACAAAACATCCACCACAATAATTTATACACATCTGCAACCTTGATCAAAAGATTGCAGAAACCTTCAACTCACTACTTTATGGAATCTAACACAATGAATTATTGCTGCCTCAACTCAATTTTTCATGCTTCTAGTCTTTTATTTTTGGCTTACTTCATTACTTTGCATCATTTAAATCTTTATAACTTAATTTGCATTTATACCATCTTCAATCTTAGAAACTTTCTCCAAGGTCAGCTACATATGCTTCATTTCATAAATTCAAATTAGGTCAGCAACTCAACATTCCTATGGTGGAAAGGACTAAGAGTGGACCAATAAAAAACTTAACAAAGACCAAAAATAATGTCTCAAATCAACCAAATGCTTAATTAAATTGTATTCTCCATATGAAGTGTAAACACCAGGTCATCCAAACCTAATGAAAAAAAAATGAGCATTGAAGTACACACTTCCTAGAAAGAAGATAACATGTGGATGATGCAACATACTTTGTCATGCATGAAAACATACCTCAAGTTCATTCAAATACATCCATAGTAAGTGTAACAACTTTTGAACAAAAAACTCCTTCCATCAGTCCATCCAGACTATGTAAACAAGTAAAACAATTCTAAAACACAACTTCTGGATCACCAAACCACAAACACTTTTTTCAGAACCTAGAGAACACCTTTACACAATATATTCTAGATATGTAAAACCTAAAATGGAACAATAGAGGACTATAGAGTAGAAAAATTTCTCCTAGTCCACAAAAAGCTAACTCTACCAGAACAGTTCACACACCAATGAACACAACTTTCACACTCCATCAAACCAAAAGCTACACATTAGTAGATATCACTATCAAATCATCAACAACAACCATTCAAGTCTGCACAAGCATAGGATCAACATAGGAGAAATTTGGAACACATACTAGAGCACATTCTGAACAATTACATAAATATGACTTCTCTCTTTATTAATTTTCTCAAAAGAAATTGAAAACCCATCAATTCAACACATCTGCAACATCATAAAGTTAGCTCCATCTACTCACAACATCTCAGTAGCATCTCAACTATACATGCACAATCTAGAACATTCTAAACTATTTTGACATCAATGATAATATTAATGACAACACCACCAAACATGATCATACTTGCAACAATCTCCCCATTTGTCATTGATGGCAACTCATGATGTGAAAAACCATCAAAGACAACAACCTACACAATATTTTGGGAGAACACCTTTTCTTCCTTTTTTTACTATTTTTCACATAACTTTCTCTCCCCCCTTTGAAATTAATTGAAAATACCAAAATCTCTAATTACTCCCCCTCAGGAGTACACCCATTCAACTCATACTACAACAAGAAAAAACTTTTCTACTCCCCTTGCAGAGTAGACGCATTCATCAGTCCAAATAAATGAAGAAAATGTGAACTCACTGGACTGATGCACCTTCATGTGCACCTAGTTTAGATGGCCAATGAATCCCAACCTCTCCCCAGGATACTCAAAAGTATCCTTCAGAAGATCCTTAGTAAATATATCTGCAATTTTTTCCTTTGTTGTCACATACTCCAGCCTGAATTCATTCTCCAACACATTTTCTCTTAGGAAATGATATCTAATAGATATGTGTTTTTTTCTTGAATGAATCACTAAATTATTTAAATTGTTTATATCACTTGTGTTGTCACAGAAAATAGGAATAGGCTCGTCACATATCACTCCAATGTCTTTCAGAGTTTGCTTCATCCACAAAACCTGTGTGCAATAGGATGCTACAAAATAATATTCTGCTTCTGTAGTGGATAAAGAAACCAAGTCTTACTTTTTCCTCAACCAAGAAACCAATATTCCACCAAGAAACAAAGTACCTCCATTGTTACTCTTCCAGTCACCCACACAACCAACCCAATCTACATCGATATAAGCCCTCAAGGTGAAATGAACACCCTTAGGATACCATAAGCCATAATCTGGTGCACCTTTAAGATATCTAAATATCCTCTTTAATGTTATCACATGTTCCTCTTTAGGATCTACTTGAAATATAGCAGCTAAACATACTACATGCATAACATTCAGTCTGGTAATAGTAAGGTACAACATCCTACCAATCATAGATCTACATTTTGTCTAATTAGCTTTAGCAGATTCATCATCTTTGCTTAGCTTGCATCTAGTTACCATGGGAGTACTAATTGGTTTGGAGTCATCCATTCCAAACTTCTTCAACAACTCCTTAACATATTTATATTGTGAAATGTATATCCTCTTATCAATTTGATTTACTTGAAGACCAAGAAAGAAATTCAATTCACCAATCATGGACATTTCAAATTCTTTTTGCATTTCTTTTGCAAATATTTTACACATGCCTTCATTTCCACCAAAGATGATATCATCAACATATACTACCACTATCAACATTTTGTTACCCTTCACTTTGAAGTAAAGATTGATGTTAGTCGAGCCCTTGTTGAAACCTTTTTGTGTTAGGTATCTATCCAATCTTGCATATCAAGCTCCAGAAGCTTACTTCAATCCATACAATGCCTTCTTCAACTTACAAACCATATCTAGTTTGTCAGATAACTAAAATCCTCTAGGTTGTTCCATGTACACTTCTTCCTCCAATTCACCATTCAGAAATGCTAACTTGACATCCTTCTGATATACTTTGAAGTTCTTGTAGGAAGAAAATACCAAAAACATCCTAATAGCTTCCATTCCAGCCATAGGGGAAAATGTTTCTTCAAAATCTATACCTTCAACTTGTGAGCATCCCTTGTATACAAGTCTTTCTTTCTTTCTTATAACTTCCCCATTTTTATTCAACTTATTCTGGAACACCCATTTTGAACCAATTACATTCTTATTCACAGGTCTAGGAAATAATCCCCATGTCTCATTCTTTTCTATTTACTACAACTCTTCTTTCATAGCTCTAACCCAACTCTCATCTTCACATGCTTCACACATATATTTAGGTTCCATTTCATAAAGTAATCATAGGTTTACCTCAACTACTACTTTATTTCTTGTCTTCACACTTTTACTCTTATCTCCAATTATCTATTCCTCTGGATGGTTCTTCTACACATACTTAGGAGTCTTAATAGCAGGTTTCATAATTTATTCTTCTTCTTCAATCTCTTCTTCTTCTTCTTCTTCCTTCTACTTTTATTCAGGTCCATGTCCACAAATAGGATCATCAGGTTCAACTTCACTTATCTCAATAGGTATATGCATGTCCTCATCAACTTTAACATTAGCACTCTCAACATTCTTCCTAAATCTTTTATTGAAGCATCTATATGCTTTGATGGTAGTAAAGTACCAAATAAAAATTCCTTCATCACATCTAGCATCAAACTTCCCAATATTTTCATCATCTCTTTTAATATAACATCTACTTCCAAATACCTTAAAGTAATTCATAGTAGGTTTCTTACTAGTCCATAATTCAAAAGGTGTCTTTGTGTTGTTGCCTCTAATATGAACTTTATTAAGAACATAAATAGCAGTGTTTATTTTCTCTCTCCAATACACATCTGGTACATTTGATTCTTTCATCATGGTTCTTCCAACTTCCTACAGCATCTACTTTTTCCTCTCAACCACCTAATTTTGTTGAGGGGTTCTTGGAGCAAAAAACTATCATTTAATGTCATGCTCTTCACAAAATGTATTAAATTCACTAGAAGTGAATTCTCCACCTCTATTGATCTCAAAAATTTGATTCTTAGGTTTACTTCATTTTCCATTATTTATTTGAACACCTTAAACCTATCTAGATCTTGATTCTTTTCTCTAAGACAAGAAACCCATATCATTTGAGAATAATCATCAATAAGGAGCATGAAATACCTTTCACCATTTAGGCTTCCTATTCTAGTCATACCATAGATGTCACTATGAATTAATTCTAGTATTCTAGTAGTAGATTGCTCTTTTCCCTTAAAACTGCATCTTGTTTGTTTCCCTAGTTGACAAATTCTACAAATAGTATTAGCAGGCTTTGTGATTCTAGTCAGACCTCAAACATCATCTCTTGAACTAATCATGACCATATTATCAAAGTTCACATGTCCCACTCTCCAGTGCCACAACCAACTTTCATTGATTTGAAATACAAGGAATTGGCCATCAATTCCCTTAAGTTGATAGATATTTCCATGAGTTCTCCTTCTAAAAACAACCATATCTCTATATCATTTTCTAATTTCATAGGTATTATTCTAAAACACAAGTTTAAAACCATTGCTACACATTTTTCCAACACACAAAAGGTTTTGCCTCAAACCCTTTACATACTATACATTATCAACATTGTGAATTTCATCAAAACTAATAGAACCTTTTCCAACAATCTTCACTCCTGAATCATCATGAAACATGACCAAACCACCATCATACTTTTCAAGTTTAGTGAACTTACTTTTATCTCTAGTCATGTGATTAGAGCATCCAATGTCAATCACCCAGTATTCTTCATCCTATCTAGCATGAATGGCGGTGACCAAAGTGCCTTCCATCTCATTCTTTTTATTCTATGGAGCATTCTTTCTTGCACATTTCCTAGGGTTAGTCAACACATATTTATTCTCCAAAGCTAAAAACAAGCATTCACTATCATCACCTTCACAATTAGATTCATCATCCAAGATTTCAGCTTCTTCTTTAACATAATACAACTTCTTATATTTCTTATCCTTTTTATCCTTATCTTTGTGATCCTTTTTCTTCTTATGTATAGTTCTATTCGAACATATTGAAGCATAATGACCAATATTACCACAAATGAAACACTTAAAGGGAAACATACCTTTATACTTACCAATACCTTTCTTCAACTTCCTGGTAAAATTTGCTTCCAACTCATTAGAACCATCACTATCTAGATCATCCTCAGTCTTTGTTGCTTTAAATGTTGTCTTTGTCTTTCCTCCTTCTTTCCAAACTTTCTCATCTCAAATGTAGTCAAGGTTTGAAATAGCTCTTCTTTAGTATACTTCTTAGTATCATACATTTCTTCAATAACTGAGATCTTATCATTGTAACACTCTGGTAGGGTTATTAGGATCTTCTCAATTATATCTTCATCAGGAAGTTCACCCCCTTGATTCCTAATATCATTTGTTGCAAGTTCAACCCTCTGGAAATATCTTGTAAAATCTTCACCTTCTTCCATTTTTAGATTCTCATATTTGTGCTTTGTCGTCAGCTTCTTCATCAATTTCACTCTATCATTTCCTTCATAAATATCTTCAAACCTCTTCCAAACTTCATAAGAAATTTCCAAAGAAAGAACCTTAGTTCACTCAGTTTTAGATAGAGCACTGAAAATAGAATTCCTCGCCTTCTCATTCTCCTCATAAGAAAAAACCTCATCTACACTAGTAAGACCACCTATTAGGGCAACATACATCATCTCAATAGCCTTCTAGGTCTTGTAACCAAGAGAAATAATATATCCTCTCATCCACACTTTCCAATCACTGTAATCAGATCGATCAAACATAGGGATCACCAAATTATGTGCCATCAGATCTACCTGAAGCGGTTAAGCTCTACACCAAGGAATCAAAGCTCTAATACCAATTGTTAAAAGGTGCAAGACATTTGAGAGGGGGGAGTGAATCAATTGTCACAAAATTAAACTCAAAAACTTCAACACCTATTAACTTCACAACCACAGTGTTCTATTATTAAGTATGAACATGAAATGTAGATAACAGAAAGAAAAATCAACACAATGAACACCAAATTTTATGTGGAAAATGCAATGAGGAAAAAACCATGGCGAGGATTAACTCACAATATAAGAGATAAAAAAACAAAATACAAAGACTCACTATGAAGGGCTCATTACCTAGAAGAGGACTCACTGTCTAGATACAAAGGCTCATTTCCTAAAAAAAGGACTAATTGTCCAATAGGGAGGCTCACTACCTACAAATACAAAATAAAATAAAATATCCACCATAGCAATTTACACACATCTGCAACCTTGATCAGAAGATTACAAAAACCTTCAACTCATTACTTTCAAGAATCTAACACAATGAAGTACTACTGCCTCAACTCACTTTCACACACTTCTACTCTTTTATTTGTGGCTTACTTCATTACTTTGCATCATCTAAATCTTTGCAACTTAACTTGCATTTATACCATCTTCAACCTTAGAAAAATTCTCCAAGGTCGGCCACATACGCTTCATTTCATAAATTCAAAATAGGTTGGAATCTCAAAATTCCCATGGTGGGCATGAATGAGAGTGGACCAATAAAAAACTTAACCAAGACCAAAAATAATGTCTCAAATAAACCACATGCTTCCTTAATTAAATTGTATTCTCCATATGATGTGTAAATTCCAGGTCGGCCAAACCTAATGATAACAGAAATGAACATTGAAGTACACACTTCCCAGTAAGAAGATAACACGTGAATGACGCAACACACTTCATCATGCATGAAAATAAAACCTCAAGTTCCTTCAGATACATCCAAAACAAGTGTAACAACTTTTGAACATAGAAATCCTTCCATCAGTCCATCCGAAATGTGCAAATACATACAACAATTCTGAAACACAACTTCTGGATCACCAAACCACAAACACTTTTTCCAAAACCTAGAGAGCACTTTTAGACAATATATTCTAGATCCAAAAGACCTGAAATAGAATAGAGGAGGACTGTGGAGGAAAAACATTTCTCCCAGTCCACAAAAATCTAACTCTTCCAGAATAGTTCACACATCAATGAACACAACTTTCACACTCCATCAAACTAGAAGCTACACATTAGTAGATATCACCATCAGATCATCAACAACAACCCTTCATATCCACTCAATCATAGGATCAACAAAAGAGAAACGTGGAGCACATACTGGAGCACATTTTGAACACTTACATAACTCTGACTTCTCTCTTTATTAATTTTCTCAAAAGCACTTGGAAACCCATCAATTCAACACATCTGCAACATCATAAAGATAGCTCCATGTACTCAGCATCTTAGTAGCATCACAACTATACATGCACAATCTACAACATTCTGAACCATGTTGACATCAATGAAAACATTAATGATAACACTACCAAACATGCTCATACTTGCAACACCTATGTGTTTGAACTATTGTGTTATATCTTAGTTGCTACAAAACATTCTTGGATTACATTGTATATTTTAAGAAATCTCTTATTTTCTTATGTGATTCACTAATGGGAGGTGACTTAGTAAGTTCACTAATTAAAGGAGATCCAATTTGTGTCATCATAACCTCAACAAGATTGTGCTTATTTGCATGAACTCTTAGTGAAGAGGGGTCTAATGTTACTTCATCATCTTCATCTAAGGAATTACTATTGTCAATGTTTTCATTATCTTGAACCATGATATCTTCCAAAATGGGAGAGTTTTTAGGAGAACCAAAAACTAGATGTTCTTGACATTCAAGGGTTGGTTCTTCTTCAATGACTTCATTGCATGAAATGGAGTTATCAATGGTTGGGATGTCTTGTTCAATAAGGTTTTCACTAGGGGAAGAGGAACACATAAGATTATCATCAATCATAGTATTGTCTTTGCAACTTTTAGAGGAATATATGTGATTGTCATATTTATCTATGTTTTCATCCTCTTTAACTAGGACATTCTCACAAGCAAGGAATGAATAGAGGCTAGGTAAGGTGATATTTAGGAATGTGTGGGTATGTGTAGGGTATGTGGCTGATTTTTTTTTTTACCCAAAATTGATGAAACAAAAAGGGTTTTTAAAGGAGGTTCTTAGCTTTCCACCAATATAAATTATGCTTTACTTTGAATTTAATAAATAATTATTATTCATTTTCTATTTGAATTATGAATAAAGTCTTGATTGATAGGTTGATTGAAAATCATCTATAGCTTTCAAATAGTATCACTTTTTTGAATCTAAAACATGTGTCACATTCTATGCTTCACATACTATAGGATTAAAAAAAATGAATTTCATGAAGTTTTGTCCAAGTTAAGGTGGTCAGACATATGATTTTTCATTTAAAAGTTGTAATAAAATAATAATAATTAATTATTTACTTGGAAAAAAATTACAAAAATATATGCATCGCATTGGGACATGAGTCCTCTACTCATATCTAAAATATTATAAAAAAATATTATCATTTTATTGTAGTTAGGGTAGTTAGACAGACACCTACTTCTTTTTTCCCTGAAATTTAAGTACTATTCCATTGAAATTTCAAATTTTCACCAAATGGATTGTTTTTTTAAAAATAAACCTAGTAGTTTAGAAACTATATTCAATTTGATACATATTCTATTCTTACATATTTTTGAAATAATATAGATAACTTATTCAAATTTTATGTTAATTTACCTAACACTAATTTTTCTAAATTTTTTGCCACTTAAGGGCTTATTTTTTCCATGATGATCCTACACATACCCATGTCTATGATCTCATTCTCTTGTGCCATAATATCTTCCCAAGGGGAATGAGGAGAAGAACAATAAATACCTTTGTGATTATCAATGATTATATCTTCTTTCACCAAGATACCTTTGTCACTAAAAGGAGAGGTATTGAGAGAAGAAAAATTATGATCATCATGATTATCTATGTTTGTATTATCTTCTATCATGTTTTGGTCCTACCACAATAATGCGTTACACTTTTTGGGACATCCTGATTTTTGCCTGAAATCACATATTTTAAGAAAATACAATGATTTATGACTTTAAAGGTTCCATTTAAATTATTTTAATTAAAGAGGGATTGATCAAACCCCCTTAGATCAAACCCCCTTGGATAGAACATTGTTAGATTTAAACCATACCTATAATCGAGTCTCCTCTACACCTATCAAAATGCTGATAAAAAACCACTTTTGATTTACCTTTTGGGTGATAAAATGAATTCATTTAAAATTTATGTTTTGTAAGCCTATAGCCCTTATTATAAGCTTCCTAAAAAGTATAATTTTAAATATGTTTAATTTGATTATTATATTTATTTTTTATTTTTTGTGAGTGTAGGATTTTCAAAGAACATCAAGTTCTTTATTTCACACATACGAAAAAATAGAAAAATAGAGAAAAAAAATTTATAAAAAATACATGTGCCCTAGGTATTGATATCCTTATTCCAACAAAAAAAGAAAAAGTTAATTCAAATGAATACAAAAAAAAGTTATGCGTGCCGAAGTACACCTCTGTCCAAATTATAATTATGCTGACTTGGAAAATTAATTAAAAAATATATATGTAACAAAAAATTATGAAAAAATATCCATCCCCTAGATATTGGTGTGAAAATTTTGTATTTTAAAAATCAGAATTGCATCCTATCTATAAAAAAAGTCACGTGTGCCGAAGTAAACATCACTTTTTAAAAATGCTGATTAGTAGAAAAAATAAGTTATTAAAAATTACATAAAATGATTCACAATTTATTTTTTAATTTAAAAATAAATATATAATTAGAATCTACACAAAATATCTAACAAATAACTAGTTTGATTCATCTTCAAAACCTTAATGGTTTAGCTGCTATAGGTGTAAGAAAGTGAATGTCTAGTGAAAAATCCTAATTTTAATGTCAAGTTTGGCCAAAAACTGTAACCCATTATTGTGGGATCACCACACATCATCCTCACAAATAGGAGAGATAAGACGGGGTGTAAGTTTAAGGAAAGCATTAACATTTTCACTCTCTTGTGCTAAGAGACTCTTATAACTAGGGAATGCATTGAATGAATGACTAACATACTTATTCACTAACCTTTTCTTTGCAAACTTGGAAAACAATAATCTATGCAATACAATGTAGAGGCCTAGAATGAAATGTAATTTTCATATTTCAACCAAGGTAATTTACTGATTACTTTATGCAATGATCTGAAAATGAAATGTTGTGAATGCAAAAATGGAATTAAGCAATGTATGAAATGAAGCTACTTAAGCTAGATTTAGTAAAATGCATGAAACAAAAAGTCAACCCACTAAAATAGATGACCAATGCTAGCAAAAAAACACAAAAATGTTGATTTAGATCCTAAAAACTACAATATGAAATTCTACAAGGACTAAGATGCCAAGGATGGCGTCTTAGTCCTCCTATTGAAATTTGAAGGTTTCAAAAGTTGAAACAAATAGCAAATCATTTAGACATGGTACTGCAATAGAAAACTAGAGAGGGACTAAGACACCACCAAGGGTGTTTTAGTAATAGGAAGAGGTTTTTATAGAAAATTAGACAATTCTTGGTTGATAATACTATTCCCAGATTGCCTACTCAAGGACCTAATGTTTGGAAACAAAAAATTGTGCAAATGAATGCAAGAAAAAGTGACTATTAACAAGCAAATAGATGTAAAAGTGAATGTAATTTTTTTCAAATTTCAATGCAATAAGAATTTTTCTAAATGCAATTAAGATGATGAACAATGCACTTTTCATTTTTTAAATGAGATAAAATGATGCAAGAAAGAAAAAATGCAACCAATATGCACTTTCACTAATAAAAATATGAGAAACCCTAGATGCAATTTCACTAATGAAAGATTGATGAAATACATGGTGGTTAATATTCACAATTAGACTCAAAATGATCAAACTTCAACAAGACATCAACCATCAAATCACAAATTACCCTACTTTCCAAAACCACTCACAAGATGCTTCTAGCCTTCAAAATTCAACAAATGGAGTTATCTTTTAGAGAAGGCCATACAATGGCCAAAAAAAATCAATTTAGATTTTTCACAAATCCCAACACATTACTCTAAAAAATCTCAATAGGTTTCTTTGTTCCAACATTGAAAAAACACCAAACTAAACCTACAAAAGGCTATTCAATTAGACCACTTTTACAAAGGAGTGTTGGAAATATGTGCCTCAAACATTACAGGCTGAAACCTCCATTAGAGTCAAGTTGGTGTGACATTCTATTTGTCTGGCCAACTAGCAGGTTTGTTTTATTCAGTTCTGAATAGGTCATTGTGACCTTGCCATTGTCTTGCCGAAAGGTTACACTGTGGAGTCTATCGTTGTAGCATGATGTATTCATTATGACCTTATAGCACTTGGGAGACCTCTGGCCGAAAGGCCATTCAATCGTGCATCGGGGAGACTCTTGGCGACTGTGGGCTTTGGTTAAGCTAAAGGTTCTTGGTAAGAAGTCACCGTGAAAGAAAATGTTACGCCAACAACGTCTTTTTTGTATTCATTGGGGATACTTGGCCAAAGGAAATGTCATCGGTAAGATGTCCTATTGATGTGGATATGTCTCAGTGACAAAGACTCAAGTGTTAGTCTTCGGTGTAACTCTTGTCAAATGGTGGTCATCGGTGGAACACTGTGTTTTCGGTAAGAAGCCCTAGCAACTCTGATGAGTCTCACCGACGTTGAAGAATCTTTGGGGTAACTTAAAGCTATTGGAGAAACCTCTTAGCGATGGTGAATGTCTTGCTGATAGGCGATGGTTATCGGGGTAGCTCTTGGTGACAGTTGGTCATCGGTGAAACATATGGATCTCGGTATGATGTCTTGGCAAAAGCCAATTTTCTGGCTGATAGGTGTATGTTTTCTATGTAACTCAAGTTGTTCTATGAGACCTCTTGGTGATAGACAAAGTCTTGCCGACTATCCTTTGGAGCTCGATATGACTTGTGTCTTTTGTATAACTTTAGTGACTCACTATGACCTTTTGGAAAAAGTGATAGGTCAGGGTGACTACGTAATGACTCGGTGTATCTCTTGAAGCTTGATATAACATCTTGGCGACTACAGAGGCTCTTGGTGACATCGATATGAAGTATATGTGGCATTAGCGAGATACTGTTAGTGTCTCACTGAGATGCTAGTGCATTATGAATTATGTTGACCGTCTGACTGCCATACATGGAATCTCGTGGACGAATAGAGGAAGCCGAAAGTGAACCATTAGTAGTTGGTTCATTGCGACAGTTCTTTGAGAAATCTCAACAGTCAGGGAACACCATGGATATGGTTGGAAGTTGCAGACGCTTGGGGGTTGGATAGTAGTTCAATCAACAATGAAGTGTGAAGAATTAAAACTGTATCAATAAAGGATTTAAAATATGTAAAGGCTATAACTTGGATGTTTTTTGTTCAAAGAATGTTCATGATGAATGCTGCTATATAATGACACCAGAAAGATAACTCTGGAATTGTATGTAGTTTCGATTACTATAATACAAAGTGATTTCTCTTGGTGTGGTGGGTTTTTCTCCTGTAAGGGTTTTCCCACATATATCTAGTGTTCATGTGTGTTTGTCTAATACTCTGTTTCTGTAATATGTTTCTTAGTGCATCTAAACTTGATTGTAATTGAAAATTTAAAAGTACTTCTGCATTCTTTCCTAAGGTATTGATGTTAGGAGAATTGTTTTCTGCATCTAATTTTCCTTACAAGGACGTCCCTCCTTTTCAACTTTCCTTCACAAAAACACATCAAACAGTCAAAAATCATGTGAAAAAACATCAAATTTCTCAATTTATTTCCAAGTTTAAGGCCTCTTCAATACTATTCCAACAAACCCTCCATTTACAAGCAAATACCTAGGGTTTTATCAAAATTCCTATCTCCAAGGATTGTTCGACCAAACCAATGATTCAAACACCCCACATATAGCCCTCACACACTCAATAATCCATTACAAAGACCATACTCTTAAAATTCTTTCAAACCCTCATCTTGCAACTCAATTTCACATAAAAATGGCTTTGCCCAGCCCTAGGGCATCTTCCCACTTTAACCAACACAACTTTCCAACCTACAAAAACCTATAAAAATCTAAATTACATTGGATGGGACCCTTTCCATGAGTTACAGTGGTTACAGTGTGTGGAAAGGGTCAAATTCCCAATTTAGAAGACAATGAAACCCTCAAAAAATGTGAAATAGGGCTGCAAAAGAAAACTAGCAATATATCCCTCTCTACTCTGAATTAGACTCTCACAATGGACTCATTTGAAAGATAAAACATATATCTAAAAGGTATCGTAAGATTCTATACATTCAACACCTATACGGGTTCGTACAGTATCAAGAAAATTAAGGAAAATACAAAATTTGTAGAAGAAAACGTTGTATTTTACATTGGAAGTCTTCAATACATTATTCAGCAACTTGTCTTCAAGCCATGGAGAGGTTTTAATAAATATTCCGATTCAAATATCAACTACCAATTCCTATAACTAACTTTTGAACTACCATGACTTTACAACTTCCCAAAATTTACAATGTGACAACTTTTCTTGACTTGACAACATTACATTTTGTTTTCAATTTTTGACAATTGAACTCCAATAACTCCTAAGGCCCCTAAATACATTTCAAATGGTATTTCAGACCTTATTTGACATGAATAAAATTTTAACATCCCCATACTAACCTAGACTCACTCAAAGTTATCCTTGACCAATTATCACCAAATCTAATTTTGCATCATGGTTGTAGGTGCTCCTACACCAAAGATGCAACACAATAATGAATGCAACCTAGATCTAGGGTCTTAATGAGATCCAAATTAGAAAATCAATGCTCTAAAATGTCGTGTTCACCAAAATGAACAATAGGAAAATGGAGATTCTTTATAACCTAGGTCATAGAACACCACTATTCTCCTATTATCATTCAATAATGTCCTAGGAGTCCTAATTAGATTGACTTAACAACCTCACAAGGTGAGTCAATTCACAATGAGGACCTAGGAGGGGAATTTTCAAATTTAAAGGAGTTCACCACCAAGAAAATGCTTGGAAAAGAAAATGTTGGAAAGCACATAGTGATGCAAATGAATACTAAATGACTTAGAGAAATTTAAAAAATGCAATAGAAAACTATGAAACTGGAAATATGTACCTGGGAAGTTTGGAGATGCTACGAGGATTCTAAAAATATGAAGAGACTACAAAAAAGTGCTATGGAGGACTAAGACGCCCAGGATGGCATATTAGTCCCACTGTTGTTTTTCAGGGGAGATGTGGAGTCTTTGAATGTTAGAACTAGATTTGAAGGAACCATTGAAAAATATGCTTGGGAGGATTGAGATGCCTAAGGTGGCATATTAATCCCACTCTAAATTTCTAAAAACTCTAAATTTGATCCTGAGCTCCAAGGTCTGAACTTGCTTCCTTTCCGATCTCAAGTTCTGAAAGTTCTAAACTCAGCCTGTAGGTGAGTTTTCATGAAGATGACAACTTTGGAATGCAACTTTGCAACTTTGAAAAATTTTCACTGTAAAGGATCTTTAGGTCTTCAAATTAGATTTGTAAATACAAAAACACAAGAGGGAAAAACTTATTGATTATAGTAAATGGTGGTTTTCCTTGGTCAAATCCCTTGTAGGTAATTAAACAAAATGATGAAATGAAGCATTAAACATGAAATATGTGTATGATATCAACTTGTATGATGTATTATGAAGAAAATTTACAATCTACCATGTAGTGGCCATGAAGAATGTAGATCTTAGATCCTTGGATATGATGTGAACACTGGTTGCAAATAGATCTTTAATGCTACATCCACAATATTGGCTCAAGAACATGAATGGATGCACTAAACCCTTGACATTATTCTTGAATCTTGATGATGGATTTAAATGCTTGATGAATTGCTCTTTAATGCATAAACTTTCCTTAGAAATGAATACTTGAATGCTTGTTATCTTGTTATATGAAAATTGAGTGAAGGAACCTTTTATTTATACTTATTCATGCTTAATAACCCAAAATTACATGACAACAAGCTAGCATATGAATTCATTAAATAAAGGAGGCTAAATCCCACAAGAATTTGAAATTAAATCCCAAAAAATAAGCCAAGGAGGACTAAAAAACCCTAGGTGGCATCTTAGTACCAAGGCTAAAATCTCAGGGCACAGACTCCAAAAAGGGACCTTTCTAGGTAGATTAAAAATCAGGGTCACAAGACCCATGGAGGAAAAAGACAACCTAGGTGGTGTTTTTGTCCCACTCCACAAATCAGGGACACAAAAATAGTCATTAAATGATCATTTATCTTTTGATTTTTGTTGGGATTTTCCATAAAAATATATAGTTTATTAGGCTTGTGGATGCAAAATAGGACCAATTAAGCCATAAAGAAGCATAAATAAAGTAAGGTGGGACCAAACAAGTGTGAAAATGCAAGGGTATGCATTTAAATACACTACAGTTCCCAACAACAAGGTGGTCCATAGGGCACCCTTCTTTAGTCATCCCATCAATAAGGTAAATTGCTAATGCATCATCAGGGAAACCTTCAATATAGTCATTTCCAATAGCAAGGTGGGCCACAAGGTACCCTTCTTTAGCCATGCCATCAACAAGGTAATCCGCCAACACATCATTAGGGAAACATTCAATATAGTTCATCCCAACAACAAGGTGTGCCATAGGGCACTCTTCTTCAATTATCCCATCAACAAGGTAACCTACCAACACACGATCATGGTAACATTCAACATAGTTCATATCAAAAACTAGGTTTGCCCCAAGGTAACCTACTAATGCATCAACAAGGTAAGTTTCTTTATAATTCCTCCCAGTAATAAGGAGCTAATCCTCCTTACACATAGCAAGGACCTAACCCACCCTATTCTCAAAATAACTACCAAGGTTCAATACCCTCATTCTATCTAACTTATGACCAAACAAATGTTCTGGGACAACAAGGCTATTACATGCAAGTATTTCCAATAAATGTACCAAAAATAGAGATGAAACTAAAAATAGAGGCCATCACCTAATAGATAGTAGAAATCCAGGGAGTAAAATAAAAGAAGACCTACACCCTTGAAGAAATATATCCATTCCCATTCGATCACTCCATCACTACATTACCTTTTCCAAAGAATTTTGAAATACCTAGGTTTGACAACAAATACAGAGGAAGAGGAGATCCAGTAGATCATATACGAGACTTCTCAGTGTCATGTATGGAGGTACTTTTAACAATGATTCTTATCTCATTAGTCTCTTTCCACATAGCCTTATAGGTCAAGATATGGAGTGGTTCACCCGTCTACAACTAGGAATTGAAATGTTCAACAAAGTATCTAGAAAGTTCATAAGCCACTTCTCATTTAACATAGAGATAGACATCACCATCACGAGTTTTTCCACAATCAAATAGAATCAAGGAGAGTCCTTTACCTCCTACCTATAGAGATGGAGACACAAGGCTAGTTAATGCAAATGGTCCATTCCAGACAAGGAGTTGATAGATATCTTCATCAAAAATGTCCTACCCAGAATCAACTACCAACTCACTATGTTATTCCCTACATACTTTGAAAAAGAAATAAAAATTGATTACATATTGAGAGAGCCCTCATTGCAAGGTGAGTCCTTAAATTGAAGAGCTCAAAAGATAATCCCTTTAGTTGAAACAAGAAACCTAAAGTCTGGGCCATAAATAATAATGTTGCAAATGATGGATTGGTGGGAACTAGAGCACTATGGAATGCATAGAAAATGCCTCAAAACAAACCATAGGTGGTCCAAATGAGCTATGTTCCAAACAACCAAATCACCTATCATAAGAAAAATCAAGTTGTAAATGAACAAACAAATCAAGGATGGAAATAGAGGTAGAATGATCATTCCAGGAGATAGATCATGATAGTAGGCGAGTCACTTGAGATAGTTGTGCAAAATATAGCACATCAAAACCTCATCAAACTTAATGATCTACCAAACTATGAGGAACCTAGCTTCAAGAAACTATGGTATAATGAGAAAAACTTGTGCAAATTCCATAAGATCAAAGGACACATGACCAATAATTATATGTGACTCAAACACCTCATCCAAGACTTGATAGACAAAGGGAAAGTGGACAATGAGCATCATCCCTAAAACAAGGATCCTCAAATATAATCAAACTCAATCTTGAATAACGCTAAAAGGAATGACAAAGGAAAATAACAAGATTACCATAATGATAATTACATGTATGGTGACATAGTTTTAGGAACCCTCTCACAAGATAATGACAATAGGGAAATCGTAGTGACTATATGAGGTGGAAACAACAACTACAATGTAACTACCCATCGATGGAGTGTTATAATACAAGTATCCCCACCCAAACCCACAATCAATTCAACAAATGAATACATCATTGTAGAACAATTGAAGAAAACACCTGCCCTAATATCAATCCTAGAGTTGTTAAAACTATCACACACACATAAATAAATATTGGAAAAAGCATTGGAAATAATAGTTCATATCAACCTCAATCCTAATCAGTTCCAAGCCATGGTTGGAAAGATCACAACAAGCAATCATTTATTCTTTTCAAAGAAAGACCTACCATAAAGGACATTCCACAATCAAGATCTATACATAGAGGTTGGTGTCCATAAGAACATGGTCAAACAATTGGGGTATTTTGATGATGTGATAGAAAAAGGAAAAATTATCACCATAAGATCCTATGATGGCCTTGAAAGGAATTCAGAAGGGATAGTCAAGCTTCTAGTATAGATAGGACTGGCCATCATAGAAACTACTTGTCAAGTACTCAACCTTGAGTTTCCTTATAACCACCTCCTAGGATTCCCTTTAATCCATTCATTACAAGTAGTACCATCGGCCTTCCATCAATGCCTAATGTTTCCCACAAAGGAAAATAGTTAACCTTATATGTCAATCCTAAACCTTTCCACTTCTACTCAAGGCTGGAGGAAAAATATCATAAGATCCAACACATACCTAGAAATGGCATAGCCTTCCACTAATTATTATATGTTGACACTTCCATGCTTCCATTGACCTCAATCAAGACCACATTGAGTGAGCACCTAAAAATGGAAACCAAGGTTCAAGTACTGGACAAGGCTAATGGAAACTACCACTTCAAACAAGCATTCTACATTGCCATGCTTCCACCAATAGCCAAGGTCTATGGAGGTCCAAAAGAGATCAAGTAGGATTAGAAAATACAAATGATAGGAAAAACCATGATCTTTGCCAAGCGGGGGGACATGAAGGATGAAGAAATATTCAAAGAATATTTCTAATCCATGATCTAGAAGGAGGACCAGAAAGAACCAAATAAGCCACAACCCATTCTAATTGATACTATCAATAGAGGTTATCAATTAGTTAAACAAATGGGGTATGAAAAAAAAAGTCGCCTTGCACTACACAAACAAGGTTGATCATAGCCTATCATAGTGGAAAAGATGAAAAATATGGGACTAGGTTATAAACCAAAATAAATGGTTACTCCAAAAATTGGATGAACCTATTTTAAGAAATGAGAAACTTCGCCTAGCATTACGACACTAGATATCTATCATATGATAGACAACAATTTACCCATCAAAGAATTATTTGACAACTTTAGCAGTGATAGGTTTCCTCTCCAATATATCAAAACCATTCCAAATATCTATTACCATTCCGGAATGGACTCTAATAAATAAGAATGGGATTCTCCTTCATCACCTGATATGATTCCCCCACTTCTAGCAATGATGACCTAGACACCTAGTGGGAAAAATATACCTGAGCCATACTAACCCTTTTGGCAACCTTCACAAGTTTTGTGGATAATGATAATGGCCTACCATTCTGCTACCCACAACTCATAGATTAGGATCAACAACAAAATACACTTGTTCAGGATCAATTCTAGAATGATGAGGCAATCACAAAGTTCATGGAACTTCGAGTAGACATACAAGTATGAGATCACAAAGTAGAGTTCTTCATGGAACTCAAATAGGATGCATACTTTGGTGCATATATTGAATCTTCTAGTCATAAAAATGAAATATAAAATATAAAAAATAAACATGTGATCCCCTAGAGAAAACCAAAGTGTGGCTCCATTGCATCCAAAAAAGAAGAAAATATAGGATGCATCTAAAGGTGAAAACCTCCTAGAGCAACCCAAGGATGGAGGGTTCAATCTCCCCATATTGGAATATTAGCAAAGATCAATGCTCCTAGTAGAAGAAGCAAAGTCCATAAATTTTGGCACAATAGAGGACCCTAAGATAACATACCATGCAGTGTCACTTGATCCTAAATGAAAAGAAAACTTCACAACTTTTATCAATGCTCGAAAGGTAAAATTTCCATGGACCTATGTAGATATGCCTGTACTAGATCCAACACTAGTGGTACATCATCTAGCTGTCTTCCTTGGAGAAAAGCCTATCAAACAAAAAATTAAAAAAAAGCATCCTCAAATAGAATTATTGGTAAAGGTAGAACTCAAGAAGATACTAGATGTGGGTTTCATTAGAACCATTGATTATCTAAAATGGATATCCAATCTAGTACTAGTGTCAAAGACTACTGGGGGCATAAGGATCTGCACAGACTTCAGGGACCTGAACAAAGCCTTCCCAAAGGATGAATTCCCCCTTCCTAGTATAGGAATGGTCATGTATCTAATAGTAGGGTATGAGATGCTATCCTTAATGGACAGTTTTTCCAGATATAACCAGATAAAAATATCTCCAAATGATCAACACAAAACAACATTTACTTGTCCTTGGGGGACATTCTGTTGCAATCTAATGCCATTTGTTCTAAAGAACACAGGAGAAATATACCAAAGAGAAATAACAGCCATATTCCATGATATACTACAAACAATCATGGAAGACTATGTGTATTAAATTCTAGAAAATTCAATCAAAAGGGGAGATCACTTGACCAACCTTGCAAAGGTATTTGATCAGCTTGAACAATATAATCTAAGACTAAACCCTAAGATGTGTGTGTTCAGAGTAACATCTAGAAAGCTATTGGGGTACATAGTGTCAAGAAGAGGGATTGAAGAGGATCCTACAAAAGTAAAAGCTATAATAGAGATGCCTCCACCAAAGACACTAAAACAACTAAGGAGTCTACAAGGGAAGCTAAATTCCATCAAGTGATTTATCGCATAATTGGTGGAAAAATTTCACCCTTTCACTCATCTCTTATAAAAGTACATCACCTTCAAGTGGGATGGGAGATGTGACCAATAATTCCAACAATTCAAGGAGTACCTACTTATTTCTCTTGTACTTTTGTTGCCTATCCTAGAAAAGGAAATGGTACTTTACGTGTTTACCACACAAGAAGTGCTTGGAGCTCTCCTAGCCCAGATAGATGATAATAAGAAAGAAAGGACAATCTAATATATTAGTAGAACACTACTGGAATATGAATTAAAATACTCACACATAGAAAGAGTGTGCCTCTTAGTTGTGTTTGTAACACAAAAGTTGAGACACTACATCTTAAATAGAAAGGTGAAGTTGATTTCAAAAGTAGACCCACTCAAGTACCTGCTAGAAGAGCCAAATGGGTGATGATATTGAGTTAATTTTATATAGAGTATGTGGATAGAAGAGCCATCAAGAGGAAAATCATAATAGACCAACTGGCTGAAGCACCCATAGATGTTCACAAGCCTCTCATAGTGGAATTTCCATATGAGAGTATCTTGATGACATAATAAATAGGCCATTGGACTTTATAGTTTGACGGGTCCCATACTCAATGTGGCTCCAGAGTAGGTGTTCTATTTCTCACACCATATGAAGATAGTATACCCAAGGCCTACAAGATCGCACTCCCATGCATGAATAATATATTAGAGTATGAAGCTTTTATCACAAGGCTAAAAATAGCTATCAAATGAATAATAAAATAGCTACATGTTTTGGAGACTCTTAGCTAGTGATTAGATGGGTGAAGAATGAGTTCTAGATGAAAGATGACAAATTTCTACCGTATAAAAGGATGGTGGAAAACTTCAAGGAATACTTCATCAAAATAACCTTTCAGCAAGTTCCTCAAATCAATAATAGAGCTACTGATGCAATGGCAACAATAGGCTCACTACTGCATATTCCACATAATGTTCCTAAGTATGAGTTCCTCATTGAACAACTGCTTGTACCTGCATTTGAAATCCTAAAATCAAAATTGGTATGTGTTGTTGTTGGGACTAACTCCCCATGGTACCAAAATACTTTTGACTACATCTAGCATGATATCCTACCACTTGACCTAACAACCACTCAAAAGAAAACCTCCACCTATAGAACATCTTGTTTCACAATCCTAGGAGATACCATATACCGCCATAGTCTATATGGTATGTTACTATGATTCCTTAACATAGAAGAAGCACAAACAACCTTACAAGAGGTCCAAGAAGGTATTTTTTGGGTCCCATGAGCTAGCATACCAAACCTAGTCCAAAAACTTCTTAGAATAGGGTATTATTGGCCCTCTATGGAACAAGAATGCATACAGTATTCTAGAAAGTGTCCTCAATGCCAACAACTTAGTGACCTTGTTCATGCACCAGCCTAGGAATTGAGACCCCTCACAACACCATGTCCTTTCTCACAATGGGGATTAGACCTGGTAGGTAAGATATCAGTTGCTTCATCTAATGGGTACAAGTTCATCATCACAATAATAGAGTACTTCACTAAATGGATAGAGGCAATTCAATTGACCTATATCACTAAAAAATAGATACCAAAATTCATTTTAAATTATCTAATCTATAGGTATGCAATTCTCCAAATGATAATAATAGATAATGGAACCCCATTCAAAAATCAGACGTCCAAGAAATCTTTTCCCAATTTTCTATGAAACATAGTTTTTCCACGCCTTATTACCCCAAAGGAAATGGTTAGGTTGAGTAATCTAATAAAACCATATTTATAATAGTTAAAAATATTGTTAATGAAGTTGATCACGATTAGCATTTGTATCTAAACCCAACCTTATGGGCTTATCAAATGAGTATCTGCACACCTACAAGTGCCACACAATTTTCCTTTGTCTATAGATTAGAGGTTGTCTTACCTATTAAGGTTGAAATCCCCTCATTATGAATCTCATTAAAAGACATGGTCAACAACAAAGAATATAGGATATCCAAGCTAAATGAATTAGATATCCTAAATGAAAATTATTTGAGCATGTTAAACCATTTGTAGGTTTATCAGAATTAGCTCAAATGAAACTATGACAAAAATATTAAGGACAAGAAATTTCAAGTTAGTGACTTGGACCTGAAGGAGAATCAAAATATACAACTAAATCAGGATGTCAAAGGAAAATTTGAACCCAACTCGTTAGGCCTATTTGTCATCATAGCAAGCTATGATTGTGGGACATATCAGTTGGCTACTCTTGAAGGAGAACCTTTAGCTAAATTACTGAAAGAAAACCACCTAAAGAAGTTCTACACATGAATAATGTTAGAATACTCCAGGAAAAAGGGTAAAAATCCAAAAAAAATGAAACAAAGATAATAAAATACAAAAAAATCAAAAAGAAAGAAAAAATGTAAACAGAAATAAAACGTTCTTTGAGTGAAAACCAATTTGTGGCACTTCTAGAATAGTTACCATAGTGAAAACTTGGAAAAAAGGTTATATGTTTAGTAAAAATTACATCATTATGTATGAATACTATCCACACTATCCACCCATTTATCTCATAATAAAACAATGTATTCAACCATGGCTTGTTACTGATTGAGAAAAGTAGTCTTCTCTCCAATTGGGGGAAATGTCTTGAAGTTGGTCATAGATTAGATCTTTTTGTGTCCTATCATGTTCAAAATCACAAAACTAAAAAACATTCAAAAAACAACAAAAATAAAAAACATGTGAAAACATAAAAAAAAAGACAACATCGTTGGGTTATTCCTTCCTCAGACAATCTAAGATATCAACATTTACTTCAACCTAACAACTAGTTCAAGTAGATTTCTTGTAACATATTGTCTAGACATAGAAGTGGAATATCAATCCAAATTAACAATGTTGTTTGGAATCCCAAGAAACAAATTTATGCTTTGAGTCAAACAGTCGAACTACGTGATCTCTGTGTGTACAATGTAGGAAAGGCTTAATAGTCCTCAAGACCCTAGGTTAGTCCCCTTAGGTTTCTATCATACTTTATTTCAAGTTAGTAAAAATCCAAAACCATTCACAAAACATAAAAGGTCAAAAAACATTCAAACCAAGTGAACTACGGGCCTCTGCATGTACAACGTAGGCAAGGCTTATCTTTGATGAGCCCCTAAGGCCCTAGGTTAGTCCCCTAAAAATAAAAAAAATAACATCATAAAACTCAAAATAAAAAAAACTTATGCCATCATCACCATTCATAATAAAATTTTCACCCATAATAAACAAATTTTCACACTCACCCTATGAAAAAACAAACAAAAAAAAAAGCAAACATTAACAAGTTAGAACTTTCAAGAAAAAAAAATCACAAAGATATGATCATGAAACAAACAAAAACAATGCCAAGTATCAACTACCTATCTTTTGAAAATTCATCAACAACATCTTGAGATGTGCCTTAATGGATATGTTCCAACAATAGACATGATAAAAAATGGATAATAGTTCTAAATCGTCAAATAAATATGGAAAGTGATACTGTAACTTTGATTTTATCATTTTGTAGTCCTTTTTTTATGATTTATTTTATTGACTCATTCCCAGGATCTCTCGAGGATGACCATAAGGATATAGAGAAGAAGGAATGGGGGAAATTGAGCATCAAATCAATTTTTTATTTGTAAGATATTTTTGTAATACTACCATGACAATAATTTCTTAATTGAGTGTATGAAAGTTGTGTTGAAACAATTTGTGAAGCAGTTGCATGTTAAGTGATATATACCTATCTATGTGACTTGTTCAAAAAAATTTAAACACAACCAAACTATATACTTAAAAAAAAGTTTCTATATGTCTGGTATGAGAAAGAATACTCTTTTATTGTAGATTCAAAGTCACCTTTGTCATTAATACCTTGTGCATCATATTTGTTTGCTACATCAAATAGGATTGTTGAAAACTATGAAGCCTCCAAACAAAGCAAAAGAAACTCATCAACAACTAACAACATCAAATTTCTATCCATCATCAAATGATTACTTCTAACTAACATCCATCCTACATAACATCATTAGTACCATATGTATCATGCATCTACAATGTCATCAATACATATCATGATGATAATAAAGCAATCAAAACATTAGGTAACATGTATGGGGCATACATCTATCACATATCATCATCATATAAACATCATATATCAAAATGATATATTGATCATCCATAATAAAACATCATATGATATAAAGTATGATTCGTCGATGCACATCATATGCATACATTGGAAAAATTACAAAAAAAACATATACAAACATACATCATCATGCATAGTCATCCATGATCATCACATAATCACAAAATGACCTGAATCAATGAAGGTATATCTAATATATATCATCATCAAGAAAGGGAGAATTTCATAGTACACCATCATCATAAAACAATTGTGATAGGATAATACAAAATAGTACATATATCTATGAGGCCTTGAATTGACTGATATACAAAAATCATGTATGAAATAGTCTCTAAGAATTAAACAACATGAAGATCAACTACAAAAAAATAAATTGCCTGACAAGAAGGAGAGAAACCTATAGACAAGGCTACAAACTGCCATCTAGATCTGACTATCTAATAGAATGATCACTTGCCTCACCACAACCATTTCCCGCAGCATTAGGCTCTCCAAATAGTGGATGCCCTGGCACTCTAGGAACAAAGACATCATAGAGAGTCTGATAGTATGTAGCCCTCTATAACTAATTATCTCACTTTGCATGAAGGGTAGCATGCTCTACTCTGATAGTATATCTATCTATTGTAATCATATGTAATTAAACCTTTGTAGCATGTTTTCACCCACTCTTGATGTCTTTCTCTGCCCTCAAACTATCCCTCTCTACTATCACTATGGCAAGCTATGCCTCTACGTCCTACTGTCACACTACCTCTATATCCAACTAAGCACCTCCATCTCTAGATGGAGGAGGAGGACCTGGAACCTATCCATGCACTTGAGGAATTTGATTACCCTACACCTAATCACCCTATGCCCCATCATGTCAGGCCCTATCTAGCTTCTCTACAAGAACCTCAATGTGTTGTCACTCCCCATGCTGACCTATAATATGTACTCTAGCTAATGTAGAGTCACCCCTAGGATCTATGAATCTTAAAGGCCTGCATCATTCCCACCATTGATCAAAATTAGGTGTGGTACCTAGATCTACTAGACCCACTAGCCAACCCCATGCAAAAATGGAAAGTTCTCTAAATGCAATGACATCAACATCTCTATCTACCTAGTGACCCCATACTTAGACCTCTCTAGTTTTTTGATTGAACCAAGCCTCATAAACATCATGAAACTGACCTTCTCTCTCTCCAAACTTACAACATACTTTAGTCAGTAAGTAATGCTCTAGTAGAGAGTGGGAGCGACCAATGAATTATTAGGTCTACCATTAGTAAACAAGCTTCTCTAGATCCTATGACCATGACTCATAATCCATATATGATCTCCAAACATAACTTGGCATATCATCAAACACATGGTGCTAGTATGGAAGATCTCTAGGTAAGGTGTAATGTAAGAAATAATCATAAAAATATAAGTATGAATCCTCATGAGTATGATCATGTATCCCATTAGGTCGATCAACTGTAATGTGCTTTTGGGCTCATATATGCAAAAGAGAGACACCTGCAGAAATAGATTTCCCACCCCGATATATAACCTCATGTATTTCTTTATAGAGGTAGGAGAGAAGACATGGACCCCAAGCATATATGGTCCCATACTCAAACATACCCTCAATGCAAATACCAAATCCAAGAGGGAACTGATGACCTCTCCTATCAGGAACAACTAGTCCTGAAATCAAACCATAAGGGACAAGAGAAATGGGGTATTTTCTACCAATGAACTCAAACAAATCAATCTTGAACTGTCACACCTCCAAGTGTTTGAAAACTAGCACACGCCACATGGCACAAGTACCCTGTCAAACATGGTATGCCACAAGCTCACCATGGATAGGAATGTAGAGAATCCTCCACACATCCTTGAGCGTAATGGTGGCCTCTCTTATAGGTAAATGAAATGAAGATGACCACTCCATAATAATGTTAATCATTTCTATATGAGTTTATATGGGAGGCATTTAACCAATATGACGAAGCTTGAACACATCTATAAAGTTTCACTCTAGAACATCAAAACTACTAATCAGATCAAATAGATCTGAAGGTCATCTCTCCCTTGGCTATAGTGGTTTAAGGACCACCTACAATCATTTTAACCCATGATCTTAGGGTTTCACTCTAAATGTGCAAAATGACACAAAACAATAAAAAATGACACTTAGGGAACCAAACAAGATAAAGAAAGTAAACGAGAGAAAAAGTGATGGTTTAAGTCAAAGATGATGGTTTAGGTCAAAGGAGAGAATATCAAAAGCAAGAAAGTTTGGAAAGTGTGAAGTTCTAAAGAAGATGCACAAGAAACAAAGTAGAGAAAACAACAGTGAAGAAACAAAGCAACTGCTAGTTACAAAGGTGTAGGTTTAGGTCAAAAGTGAGGGTTTGAAGCAAGTGTGTAGGTTTAGAGCAAGGGAGAGCTTCCTAAATAGTTAAAAGTGAAGAAAAAAATGCAAATGCATAGAAACTCCTAAAACCTCACCATTGACTCAAGGAACTTTTTACATGAATTATGAGAATGTGACAAGATGAAAACAAGAAGCGAGAGGGTACATAGTAGGCCACCGATTCCTGCATGTCATCCAAACTCTCAAACTAGGTCTGAATGATGTGGGGCTCCTTGAATCCTAAGCATTGCTCTGCGACAACTAATAGAATGGGAAATCCAAAGACAAAAAATTAGCTATATGACAAAAGCACAAATGAGGAAATTATAACCCTAAAAAGACCTTAATTTCACCTAGGAAACCCTAATTTTTACTTAGGGAGCCTTCCTACATTCAAATTAGGACTTCCTCAGAACATCAGAACAAACAAAGAGGGACACATAGACTTAATTTTTCATTGTAAACACATCTGAATTGAAATAGAATAGTGTCGTGAGCTTGACCTCAAACTCAAAAAATTTGGCCAACCTATTGAGGGGGTAGCACAAAGACCTACCATCATTCCACGAACACTAGGGCATAGTGAGGCATAATTTTTTTTCAAAAACTTGATGTTAAAAAAATAAAATATTTGAATCAAACCAAGTAGTACTTTTTCTCAAAGAGGGGAAAAATGTAGACATGTAAAATTGACCTAAAACCTATCACACACCCTAAATGACATTTTCAAATCATCAATGTCATTATCATCGAGCATCACTACATTTCACATCAATTACATCCAAAACCCTAACTTCCCCTATTAATTGAATAAAATAACATTATTTAATTAATTCACTTTTTTCATTATTTTTAACAAATTAAATTTTGAAAACTGTATTTCTACTATCAATTGAATAAAACAAAATTATTTAAGTAATTCATGTTTCATCAATTCTGATTAATTAGATAAATGATTTTTTTTAATAAAGTCTTAATCTCACTTTATTTCATCCCGATTAGTTAAATAACACCAATTATTTAATTACGTCAATAAATCACCTTATTCTTGTAAGGTATTTCAATAATTAAATCAAACTATTTAAATTATCATCAAAAATAAAATCAAACTAATGTTTGTCTGCAAAAGTAGAACCTGATTTGCATGTTCAACTCAAAAATGAATGAATGAATTAAATCAATTAATTAACCATTTCTCAACCACTTTGATAATTGAGTAAATTGTGATTCCCTAATTTCTCAATCTAATCCTAATAGATCAATCTATTTCTGATTGAGAAAATTATGATCTCCTGACTGATCAATCTATTCTTGACTGATCCATCTATTCTTCAATTTCGTTGATCATTCAATCTATTTCTTCAATCACACAAATTGTGCAGTCTACTTTGCACATATTATTCATATCTAAATCCTCTCAACATCTCTCAACCATAGATCTTGATTTAACATTTTTTAATCCTAATTGTCCATTTCAAATCACATTTCCTATATAAAAAACCTCTTTCCTCACAAAAAGGGATCAAATAGTCAACATCATTTGCATAATGAAGTACTACCGACATTCACAACCACCATTTTTAGAACTTCAACATACCTTCGATCAACCATTCTTGCATCAAGCTTTTATTCACACGAACTATGGAGGCTTCGCAGTGATATGAAAAATCCAACATCAAGTGAACACACTCCAATATGGGATGGTAACACCATGATTTTTCATGAATTCATGTATGCTTTCAAATTTTGATCTTGTTTATTTAATTTGGTAATAGCATAGTTTCATTTCATAAGTGTATGAATAGATCTTAGATTTTTGTTCTTGATCTTAGCTTGGATTCTAATTCATGTACATTTATCTTGTTTATGTCTATGATTTTCCCCCTCACACAATATTGTTAGAGTATACTTAATTATTGTTGTATGGAAATAGTTGGGTAAGATTGTTATTTTTGTTTCAAATCTAGAGAATATTGTCTTTTTGTTGTAAATATACTATTTTTCTTTCAAATATGGGAAGTGACATTACTATGGTATTAGATCAACTTTCCTTTTGTTCTATGAGTGTATTCTAACGTAGGTTCATGGAATAAATTGATAAGGAAATCAGGTACTTGTGAAGGGAAAAGAGAAAATAAGTGTCTATGGATGATAAAAATGAGGAAGCCCACTTTAGGAAGGTAATTAGAGAGTTGGGTAGATATTTCAATACACCCTAAGGGAGTGTATAGTAGAGATGGTAAGGACTTTGAAATAAATGAACAAATAATGAGTTGTTGGGAAATCTAACTCAAATGAGGTAGAAGGAAGTAATTCAACAAATTTAGCTAACCATATCCCAAAGATATTTAGATCATAATTTATAGAGAGATAAGACAGATTCCCTAGAAGAATAACAAGCTATATTCCCAAGACAAATGTATGAAATGGTGAAGAAAAAAACTAAATATAATGCCTTGGATTTTCCATCCATTGTGACATAATTTTTGTTGTGTATTACAAGAAGAAGAAAAGAAATGATAATATAAGGAGAAGTTGTTAGAAGCATACCTATAGGAAAATTCATCAAATATACCCACATATGATGGATCAAGTGGTTGCTTAACTAGGGCATGGTTACAAAAAGTTTGATACATTCTTCTCCTTGAACCCCATATTTAAATAGGAGGCTATTAATTTTTCAACTTTATTCTTAGAGGGTGTGGCTAATGAGTGGTGTTACCATAGAATTGGGACCCAAGGACATGGTTCAATAACTCCCCTAAAGAAATTCAAAAAAATATTCATGGAAATTTTAGAAAAGAGGGATCTAAATATTCACATTAGGGAGTTAGCAAAATTGAAACAAGAGGGTATAGCTAAGCACCATGTGAAAAAATTTCAAAGGTTATTAGCGATGGTTCTAGATGCAATAGAAAGGAGACTCGTAGTTCTCTTTGTAGAGGGTCTATTTCATTCCCTAAAGGGTTTGGTAAGATCATTTGATCCAAATTACTTGCAATAATCCATTAAAATAGCTTTGATTTTAGAGGACTCAGTGACCAAAATAAAATATTACTCCAAGAGTACACCACAAATACCATAGAAGAAGCCTCCTCATAAGAGTGTTTATTATCCGAATTTATTATTCAAAAAAATAAGAAATATGGATGAGATGAAGAATGAACATAGGAGAAAGAAGTTGTGTTGATCTTGTATAAAGTTGTGGACATGTAGACATAGATGCTTGGATAAAGGAAAAATACATTACTTAGAAGTGGTGTGAGATAAAGGGTTAGATTAAGAGGATAAACCACATGTATTTGAATATTATGTCAATAATATTGATAAATAACACACAATCACAAGGGAGAGTACACTTGCTTCTCTCTCAAGAGACATAAAATATCTCCCCTTCAAGGTTCATGCAGTGATTTTGGGATAGAGGATGACCGTTATCATCGATGGTGGGGCTACCCACAAATTTATCATTGAAGGCTTGGTGATGGATAGAGGATTGATGGAGGAATATTTTAAAGGTATTATTGTAATAATAGTTGATGGATTCACCATCCCATGCACTAGAGTAATCAATAAAATTAGTACAACTCTTGGGGACCATAATTTATGTGATGTATTTTATGTGGTTTGTTTAGGAGATACCAATATGACTTTGGGTGTACAATGGTTGTGCTCTTGAGGTGATTATTTGTAGAACTACTAAACTATAGTTCTTAGGGATCCCTAACAAATCTCCATAAATGGAAATAGAAAAGAGGATGGAGAGAATCTTTCATAGAGTCCAAGTAGCATGCAAAAAAATTGCTCGATTCTTCCCATGAAGTCTCCATTAGGAAAGAAAGGTATTCATCATATTGATATTCATAAAAGGATAGACAGGAATTATATAATATTTATGGACATTGTGTTTTCATAGAGTTAGAATAAGGGGATAAACATATTGTCACTACACCATATCATCATCCAATAGGGTATAAAGAGCATATAGTGAAGGATATCAAAGAAATTATTGGCATGTGATTCATAAGACCTATCTATAGTCTATAAATTCATATTTAGTAGTTATTATGAAGAAGGATCCAAGACTATGAGAATGTGTATTGAATACAGTTCCTTTAATTAGAAGAACATAAAGAATAGATGTCTTATTCCAAGAATAGATGAGATAATAGATGAATTTCATGGATCCGTGAACTTCTCCAAGATTGATTTGAGATCACCATACCATCAAAGTTGCATGAGGGAAAAAAAAATTGAGAAGAAAACTTTCTAATGTCATTATGGATGTTTTGAATTTTTGTTCATGTATTTTATTCTAACTAATGTTGAAACCAATTTTTAATCATTCATGAACTAGTCATATAGTAAGAAACACAAAAAAATATTGGTGTTATTTGATGATATATTGAGATATAATAAAATGTGGGAGGATCATTTTGAACATCTTGATATAGTTTTGGGTTTTTTTTAGAGCAATATTTCTTTGATAATTTTTATCCAAATGTGAGTTTGGTTTGAAAAATATTTTATATCTAGGACATGTCATAAGTGACAAGGTTGTTTGGGTGGATCAACAAAAGATCTAGGTGGTTCTCTATTGGCTACCTCACACTAATTTGATATGAAAGGATTCTATGACTATGTTTCTACTATAAGAGGTTCATGAAAGGTTTTTCTTGGTTTTTCCTTTGACTAATCTAAGAAAGAAAGGATATTTTAAATTGTTTTAAGATGCTCATTTTTCTTGACAAGTTTAAACAGGTAATGATCTTGTGTCTTGTACTTGTTATTCCTAATTTTTTATTACTCTTTTTTGTTGAATTTGATACATCTAGAGAAGGTATTAGAGTTGTAACAACATAAAAAGGGAATATAATTGCATTTGAGAGAAATAAATAAATAAATTTAGAGAATGGGTATTCCATTTATGATAAAGAGATGTTGGGAATTACACATGCACTATAAAGTTTTGCATAATATTTAGTTTGTGGAAAAATTGTTGTGAAGAGTGGTCATATGTTTGAAGTTCTTCTTGGATAAAAAAAAAGAATGATAACCAAAAAAATGGGTAAGAAAGCTACAGGACTATGGTTTTTAAATAGATTACATGAAGGGAAAGAGGAATGTGATACCTAATGCACTTTGTAGGATACCAACTTTATGCTTAGTATATTCTCTTTCTATTGGTTGGAAGGTCTCCATTATCGTTGAGTATGATAAGAATACATTTTCTACTAATATCCTTGATGAGGTTGTGAAATATGAAATGTATGTTGTGATGGAAGGGCTAATTCTCTACCAAAATATAATATTTTTTCTGCTTGAGTCTAAGATCAAGGGAAATATTTTGAAATACTTTCATGATACCCCAATAGAAATAAATCAAGGGTACTATAATATATATAGATAAATCCATGAGAGATTTGTATGGAAGGAGTTAAAAGAGGATGTTCATTAGAATATTAGAGAGTACATGACCTACTAATAGAATAAGAGAGAATTTTTTCCCAACCAATGTACTTCAGCCAACATCAATTCCTGAAAAAAAAAAGGGAGAGATTATCTATTAAATTCATCATAGTATGAGGCAAGGTAGATGGTAGATAATGTATTTATGTTGTGGTTGATAGATTCATGAATTACACATATTTTACTAATTTATCTTTAGATTTCAATGCACATCAATTTGTAGAGTATGAACATAGAGGAGATATTTAGATTACATGTCTTTCCCAACAATATTGTTAGTGATAGGGACAATAAAATTCCTAGTTCCCCTTTTAACAATAGTTATTTCACTTGACAAGTTAAAAAATCCTACCAAGTACTAGATACAATCCCCAAACTAATGGACACATAGAAATAGTGAATAAGTGGATTAAGGGTGTGGGTATGTGCAGGATCATCATGGAAAAAATAGGCCTTTAAGTGGCAAAAAATTCACAAAAATCAGAGTTACGTAGCTTAACGTAAAAATTTGAATAAGTTATCTATATTATTTACAAAATATGTAAGAATAGAATCTATAGAAAATTGAATTTAGTTTCTAAACTACTAGGTTTTTTTAAAAAAAAAAAATCTATTTGGTGAAAATTTTAAATTTCAATGGAGTGCTACTTAAATTTCAGGGAAAAAATAAGAAGTAGGTGTCTATCTAACCACCCTAACCACTACAAAATGATATATTTTTTTTATAAGATTTTAGATATAAGTAGAGACCTCATGCTCCAATGTGATGCATACTTTTTTGTAATTTTTTTCCAAGTAAATAATTAATTGTAATTTTTTTATTACAATTTTTTTTAAAATATAAAAACTCGTATGTCTGACCACCTTAACTTGGTCAAAACTTCATGAAATTATTATTATTTTTTAAATCCTATAGTATGTGAAGCATGTTTTGGATTCAAAAAATGAGATACTGTTTGAAAGCTATCGATGTTTTTCAATCAAGCTATCAATTAGGACTTTAGTCATAATTTTAATAGAAAATGAATAATAATTACTTATTAAATTCAAAGTAAAGTATAATTTATATCAGTGGAAAGCTGAGAATCTCCTTTAAAAAACCTTTTCATTTCATCAATTTTGGGTTAAAAAATAGTCATTAGTCACATACCCATCATATTGCCACTTTTTGTCCCATCATGATCTTGCACATACTCGTGTTATGCCCAAAATTTTACACTAAGGAAAAAACACAACTAACAATTTTTTTCATAAAGAGTAAAAAATACTAGTGATTAATTATTAAACATGTATGCTTTTCGAAATATGAATATTATAGATAGCATTGGGACATCATAGTTTGATGCAACTGAATTTTCAGTGCAACCTTGAAGGGTCACAAAATTATTGGATTTGGCTTACTTAAACTAGGTGAGTGGGTACATAACCCTTTCTAGGGTCCTTTTTCCCTAGACAGTTTCACAATTAGTTGCCACCCACTTAGCTGAAGCTAGGGATTAGAAACATGCTATAGATAGCCTAACAACATAAGGGGTAAAGAATTGATCCCTAATAATTCAATTTAATAAGCTTAATGCACTTCATAACAAGAATTAAAGCAGTGAAAGAGGTTTGTATCTTTGAGGTATTAAAATATAGTTCAGGATGAATATTATGTTTATGAAAAGAATATAACCTAATTGTTTTTGGTGATAATAATTGTGTATATCAAAAGGATGCACTACATCTAATGCCTCAAGAAAAGAAGATTAAAAAGGTGAAGTTCGATTAGGCATAAAACATTAGCAAAATAAGGGTTCTAATAACCTTCTATTCTTTTTTTGCGAGATAGACTTTAACATTTTCCTAACTTCAAGCCTCAATATACTTGGTTCACTGCCCTCCCACAAGATCGATGGTGGACATAACTCCTTTTCCTATGGGATTGATGTAGAACTTTGAATTTTATAATTTCCTCATACAGAAAGCCCTCAACAAAAAGGAAAAGGAGCACAATGGTTTAGTCTGATCAAGTCAGACATTAGACATTGATACCACCTCATGTCAAATGCCTCAATCAAAAGAAGGAAATGGAGAGGTTTAAGTCTAAAACATTGAACTTCGAGCATCAACAATACCTCTTGTTGATTACCTTGATGAAAGGAGGATCAAAAAATTATGTCTAAAATATCAAACATCAGATAATGACAATACCCCTTGTTGAATACCCCTATAAAAAGGAAGAAGCGTGAAAGGATAAATAAAAAAATTCACACATTAGGCATAGACAATACCCTTTTTCGAATGCCCTAATGAAAGGGAGAATGACCAAGTGGTTAAGTTTGAAAAAGTTAGACTTCATGCATCAAGAATACTCCTTTTAGAATTCCCTAATGAAATGAAGTAGAGTAACATGGTTAAGTATGAGGATGTTAGACTTTGGGCATCATAAATACTCTTCACCAAATTCCTTGACTGAAGGAAGGAGATACAAAGGTTTAAGTCCTATACATCAAACTTTGGGCATTGGTAATTCATCATACCAAATACCTAATTGAAAGAAGAATACCAAAAGGACTAGTCCAAAAACATTGGACTTTGGGCTTTGGAAATACCATTTGTCGAATGCCCAAACAAAAGAGGAACCAAGAGGTTAAGCCCAAAAATTTTGGACTTTGACCTTCGGCAATAGAACTTTCTAAATGCCTTAATGAAAAGGAGGAAATCAAAATGGTTAAGTCTTATAATTGCGGACTTTAGGCATTGGCAATACCCATTGCCAAATACCTTTAGTTAAAAAAAGGGGAAAAAAACTGGTTAAGTCTAATAACTTTAGACTTAAGGCTTCAACAATACCCCTTGTTGAATGCCCTTGAAAAAAAGAAGGAAAACCAAAATGGGTAAGTCTGATGACTTCAACCTTTGGCCATTGGAAATACCTCTTGTTGAATGCTCTTGATGAAAAGAAGGAAAACCAAGATGGTTAAGTCTAATAACTTCAAACTTCAGGCATTGGTGATCCCTCTTACCGAATTCCCTCAACGAAAGGAAGGAAAACCAAAATGGTTAAGTCCAATAACTCTAAACTTCAAGAATCAGTGATACCACTTTCTGAATGCCCTCAATGAAAGGAAGGAAAACAAAAATGGTTGAGTTCGATAACTTTGGACTTCAGGAATCAACAATCCCTCTTTCTGAATGCCCTTAATGAAAGGAAGGAAAACCAAAATGGTTAAGACCAATAACTTCAAACTTCAGGCATCAATGATACCTCTTATCAAATGTCCTTAATGAAGGGAAAGGAACCAAAATGGTTAAGTCCAATAACTTTAGACTTCAAGCATTGATGATACCTCTTACCAAAAATCCTTAATGAAGGATAGGGATCCAAAATGGTTAAGTTTGATAACTTTGGAATTTGGGCCTCGATAATACCTCTTTTTGAATGCCTTAATGGGAAGGAAGAAAGAGGTAAAGAGAAACCCCAATCTTTGACCATCTCAAAGCAAGGTTAGAGTTTCATAGTTCAGTGATTTGGGTGTTAGACTATTATTTTTGCGATAGAATAAGATAGGTAGATGGTAAGGGGTAAGAATGATGGTTGAACCCTGAAAATTCATAAGGAGCTTTAGAATTAGGTTATCAAACTTGTCTCTATAAGACTATCCAAGCTCTCCAAGAATAAGGTAAAGGTGATTAGTGATCCTCGACTCCTAACTAACCTAAATGTTGGTAGAAATGCATTATATTGTGAGGGGCTTGAATTGAATTTGGTTGACCTATGAAGGTAACCAAATTGGTCACATGTGGAAAATACCAACTACCTTAACATAGGGTAAGAGCAAGAAGATGAGTTCACAAAACGTGGAAGTTTTATTCTTAGGAAAAAAATGAAATAGGATTGGATAAAATGGGATCCCACTTTTTAATAAATGGGATCCCATTTAGGTTCAAGATCCTGAGCCTAAAATCAAAAAATGGGATTCTGATTTTTAAACAATGTTATCCTATTTTACAAAATGAGATCCCGCTTTTTCATAAACAGGGACCTACTTTTCAAAAAATGAGATCCTATTTTGAAAACTTTCTAAAAATGGAAAGTTTCCATTTTTTGGTAACTTTTCAATATGGGATCCAGTTTTAAAAAGCTTTCATTTTATAAACTATCCACTTTTGAAAAAAATCCATTTTTGGAAACTTTTCAAAACGAGATCTCGTTTTTCAAAACTTTTTAAAAAATGGAAATTTTCCATTTTTGGCAATTTTCAAAATGGGATCATGTTTCGTAAAAGCATAAAAAAATGTTTTTTTTGTGAAACCAAATCCCATTTTAGAATGAGATCCCATTTTAAAAAATATGAATTTTTGGTCGGGTTTGTGCTTTGTTTTTTGGTATGAAAAAAGGTTTTAGGATCCAAACCTAGGCCCTGGACTTGGTTTGACCTACAAGTTGAAGGTCCTAGCAATGTCACAAGAAAATAGTGACTTTGGGCATATGTCTAGACATTTTTTGTAGAATTTTTCAAAAAAATTAAAACCTATTATAGATGAGACAATGTAGATTCCAAATATGTAAATTTTTTTACAATTGGATTAATTTTTTTTAATTTTTCATTTAATTTCTAATGAAACAGGCCCATAAACTTGAATTATCAAGATTCTTTTAGTATTTTAATAACCTTTTATTAACATAATGTTTTGATGAACGAATTGCATAAAAGCGTACTTCAGAAAAATATTTTCAATTTTAAAAAAATAAAAAAATAATAAGTTTAGGTCATCTTTTGTGTGACGTACACGACAATTTTTTAAAACACCAAATATGGCTAGTAAAAAATTAACCTAAAAAAAAATCAATAAAAAATTACAAAAAAATATGGAAAGCGTGATTTAGTGAGTTAGAAATATTTTCCTAAAAGGATTTAGAAAAATATGACTATTTAGGTCAAAATATGGATGGTGTACATGTGCATGGTATGGTAAAAAAAATGAATTTTAAATAGTGGTTTTTAGAAACACCTATTGAAAATCAATTTATATCATCTGGGTATTGAAATAAATTACATATTTAGAAACTAGACTCTGAATACTACATTTTTTTATTAGAGACTTTTTCCAAGATTCCATCTCTAAGTGCTTCAAATTTTAAGCTCAAATGTGTTATATTCTAAAAATCAAGGAAAGGGTATGTGCAGATCATGATGGGCAAAAAAGTGGCGATATGATGGGTATGTGTAGGGTATGTGGCTGATGACTTTCTTTTACCCAAAATTGATGAAATGAAAAGGGTTTTTAAAGGAGATTCTCAGCTTTCCACCAATATAAATTATGCTTTACTTTGAATTTAATAAATAATTATTATTCATTTTCCATTTGAATTACGACTAAAGTCATGATTGATAGGCTGATTGGAAAACATCTATAACTTTCAAATGGTATCACATTTTTTGAATCTGAAACATGTGTCACATTCTCTGCATCGCATACTATAAGATTAAAAAGAAATGAATTTCATGAAGTTTTGACCAGGTTAAAGTGGTCAGACATACGAGTTTTTATATTTTTTAAATGTTGTAATAAAAAATTCATAATTAATTATTTATTTGGAAAAAAATTACAAAAAAATATGCATCACATCGGAACATGAGTCCTCTACTTACATCTAAAATATTATAAAAAATATTATCATTTTATTGTGGTTATGGTGGTCAAACAGAAACCTACTTATTTTTCCCTGAAATTTAAGTACTACTACATTAAAATTTTGAATTTTCACCAAATAGATTTTATTGTTTTAAAATAAACCTGGTATTTTAGAAATTACATTCAATTTGCTACAGATTCTTATTTTACATATTTTTGAAATAATATAGATAACTTATTCAAATTTTTACGTCAAGTTTCCTAACTTTGATTTTTCTGAATTTTTCACCACTTAAGGGCCTATTTTTTCCATGATGATCCTGCACATAGCTAAAAACACTTCCATTAAATGGCCAAAAGGCGGATTCAACTTCTTTCCAGCACCCCATATTCACATCCTTTTTTTGATTCATTAAGTTTCAACGATCGCATTAAAACTGTGTCAGTTGAGTGATAAACATCCACTCTAGGCGTGATTACATAAATATCCAAGAAAGGTTTGGAGTTATGATTCAAACAAGGAAGGATATGGGTGCTAAGTGTAAATCTTGTCTTAGATCTAATCGATGCCAGAGAATGTAAGTTCATTAAATTTGGACGATAGTGTGGGATTTGACGCAAGAAAGCTTAATGGTGAAGCAAGAGTTTGAGGAGAGTTAACAAAACTCATAAATCTATAGGGCTCTATTTTTAAAATAAATGACTCAAAAAAGAATATGCTTCCCTAAAACTAATGCATAGAGAAGCTCCAAATAAATAAACAATTCTTCTCGAATGAATCACTAGTTCATGCGTTCACATAAAACATTTCATTTATAATTGCAAAACCAATATACTAAGCTCAAAATAAAATAATTAAATGCTTTCAATCGAACAAAAGGAGTGAATTAAATGACAATTCTGGAACATGCATTTATTTATAGGAACATTCATTTTTATAACAACAAAAATAAAAATATTTTCCCTAAACAAAGGTTCAATTTTAGTGCAAGAAGGAAAGAAGAACAATATGATGCATATTTCCAATCTCTTGCTATCCTTGCACATAGCAATACTTTCTTTATTAATCTATGTTTATTTTCCAAGATGGTTATGATAGACTTCTATGCAACATTTTATACAGCAAGAATTTTCATCCAAATGAGAGAACTGTATTGCATCCTCAAACAATATACTTTCATTTTCCTTTAAACAAGAATAACAAATATTATCCTCTCTTACTACAAAACAAAAGTAAGCATTCATATTTCATTTCTTTGCAACTGCTTGAATTTAACACTCTGCTTGAAGGATCTTTAAATCACATATATATTTATAATAGAATAAGTTGTAAACACATATTTCAATGATGCATCTAATCTTTAAATCTCTCTATTTCATTATACATGGGAAATATGGTTTTATTCCAGCTGTAAGCTACAACACCATCGACTTGCACATATACACACAATATTTTCTCCCATGGCCATAGATAAGCTCATCTCCCAACCGTAGGTTTTCTCACAAACCACCCCCAAGCTAGGAGGTAACCAATGATAGGGGTACACACAATAGTAGCATAAAATAGTCCATTTTCAAAATAGCACACACAAAAATATACTCCCAACCTAGATTACACATTTACAAAAGGATTTTGTTGATGTTTTCCCAATACACCTAATGAATCTCTAAAGAGTAGCCAACTCCTATGTTTAAGACCCTTAAAGAAAATGGCCAACTCACAAGATTTTTTCAAAGACTAAAATCTTCTACTTTTCAGGCTCTATGGGACCTAGGAGGGTGTTCCTTTTAGCATTTTATTTGACTATTTCAATAAATGACATAGAAAATCACAGATCGGTTCCTATAAGGGGTAAACAACACAATTCACTCAAAGGTTAGATTTTTATTCTATCCTTGAATCAACTTTCTGATATATTATTATCATTCAAAAGACCAATACCAAGACAAACAGACTAATGTCTTCATCGATTGGGCAATGGAGTCATACATATTACAACCTGTCATGCATAAATTCTTTAAAACTAATAATTATGCACTATTTCCACAAGAACTTGCATTATGGAAACTCTCTACATATAATTCATCACTTATTACCAAATTCTCAGTAAATCATCACAAGTTCATGACCTCACTTAAACATTTAATTGATTCATTGAACCAAAGAAGAAATGAAGACATGCATTCAAATGAAACATCTGAAGATGAACCAAATATACTTCATATTATATTCAAAACATGTGGAATGGTCTACAGAGAAGAGTAGATAAACTATGTATGGAATTTAATTTTGATATCAGTAATTTCTACAAAACCATTTAAGATTTTCATATGAAAAATTCAGAGCCTAAGACAATTCTACTATCCTATTTTCTGGTATTCTACTATTTTCTACCACTTTTACATATCATACCTGAAGACTCCAAAATGTTAGAGGGTATGTGCAGGATCATCATGGAAAAAACAAGCCCTTAAGTGGCAAAAAATTCAGAAAAATCAGAGTTAGGAAACTTGACGTAAAAATTTGAATAAGTTATCTATATTATTTCAAAAATATGTAAAAGAATATGTAGAAAATTGAATGTAGTTTCTAAACTACTAGGTTTATTTTTTTAAAAAATCTATTTGGTGAAAATTTGAAATTTCAAAGTAGTAGTACATAAATTTGGGAAAAAATAAGAAGTAGGTGTCTATCTGACCACCCTAGACACAATAAAATGATAATATTTTTTATAATATTTTAGAAATAAGTAGAGGAATCATGTCTAGATGTGATGCATATTTTTGTAATTTTTTAAAATAAATAATTAATTATTAATTTTTTATTACAACTTTTAAAAAATATAAAAACTTGTATCTGACCACCTTAACTTGGTCAAAATTTCATGAAATTCATTTTTATTTTTTTAATCCTATAGAATGCGAAGTGTAGAATGTGAAGCATGTTTTGGATTCAAAAATGTGATACCGTTTGAAAGCTATAGACGTTTTCAATCAGCCTATCAATTAGGACTTTAGTTAATTCAAATAGAAAATGAAATAATATTTATTAAATTCATAGTAAAGCATAATTTATATTGTTGGAAATGAGAATCTCCTTTAAAACCCTTTTCATTTCATCAATTTTGGGTATAAAAAATGTCGTCAACCACATACCCTACAAATACCCATCATATTGCCACTTTTTGGCCCATCATGATCCTGCACATACCCTAGAACCCCCTAAAAATGAGCCCTGCATTCCCTTTTATAGAACAAGGAAGACAACAAGCTTCAGGCTCAAAATGTAGTTACATTAAAAAAAATTCATTTCATATCGCATTTCAGCTGCATTTCAAAATTCCCCACATGATAATTCTATTGAAATGGGGAAAACCAAAATTTCCACAACTGCCATGAGGAAGAAGAAAATTACCACCAAAATTTTTGTCGACCACCATGTAAGTAGCAAGACCAATGCCCATACCACCACGAGGGCATACAATCAACATCCAATGCCCCAAAAATCTGCTACACACATAGAGAGAAAATGACCACCACCAAAATCATTTATCACAACAAAAATCTTATTCACCACCACCTTTCCACTAACTAGAAGCCCTTTTACTAGAAAAACACACACCACAATACACATTCCTACTTCATGTTGGGGAAAGAGTTGGGGATGAGACTTCAACCCCTTCCTCATCCTTTTCTTGCTTTAGCATGGCCCCATCACACCTACTCAAAGTCCTGACTGCTAGAGGCTGAACAGACAATACCTCAGCTTTAGGAGATGGAGCTCAACCAAGGGTCTCAAGTTATTGAAGGTAGCCTAAGTTTGTCTTTGTATCAATCTCTGATGAACTCGCCATGATGCTGATGGGCGAATTTTGTCATCTAAAGGAGCCACGATCATACTAGAGCTTGCCCTGAACTCTGCTAGAAGGCCCAACAGTCTCTTCCATTTTTTCTTTCACCGCCTCCAAACTCTCAGTGTAGCCTCTCAAATGATACTTGCATCTAGTAGCAATAGGCACAAAACCCTTTCCACAGACATCCTCATGGGTACATTGCTTTTGTTCCAGGTCATCATCATGGGACCTCTATGAGCTTAGTAAGGAAGATCTCCATACCGAAACCGAAAGAACACTAGGCTTGCTCATTTTTCTACAAAAAAGTATACACTCGAACTTCAGCTCTCTACACAAACTTGAAGACTTGACAATTAATTGCTATGGTAAAAATAGTACCTCGCCACTTCTATTTCTTGAGCAATATAATGATATCAATCGTGAATGCTTAATGACTGGGAAATTCATTGGCATACGTATTATCACTGTTTAATTCCCAAGTGCATGGAAATCTATAGATTACACTTCATGATTGCTAGCAATCAAGTCTCCACGCACACGTAGATCAATTTGATCACACCCGCAAAGAGTATATCATTAATTCCCACTAGTTACATAATGAAATGGCTATCACGTGTATTTTTACCAACTTTGAATATCGGTCATTGATCTCATGATGATATGGAAAATTGAACAACTCCATTTAGGATGACAAGGTTTGAAATCTAGTGATGCTTTGCTAATTTGTTCTCGGCCAATGGTGTTAACCCACCTTTGATGGCAACTTCTCCATCAACAAGCTTCATCTTACTCATGAACTGGGTGGATTGATCCATGCATCGATATCTCGCTGATCTCTTGGCTTTCACTTTCTCCTCGCGAGCTAGTGGGGAATGGTGGAGATTATCCCTAACATTTGATCTCAGCCATTAGTTTGGAACCACGGGCCTTGAGCTTGATAGTGGAGACTGGGCCCCATGTCTGAATGAAGAAACACATCTTCATTTCGTTGTTCTCACACTACATAATTGACAAGAATTTATCACCCATGAGCTAGCAGCGTACAGTCAAGATCTCTTCCCACAACCTCAAATCTCAATACCTACACACATGGAAAGGTTAGAATTTAATAAATGGCCTATGTTAGGTCGATGGTGACATGCCCCTCACAGGCTAATGACTTAAGCTAAGATAATTAGGAAAAATTAAAACTTGACTTTGGGAAATAGCTAAGGTTGATGGGATGACTGGGTGACTGACATTGTTAACCAAAGGGGCCGATAGGAAAAAACATATGATGGCTTAGGTAATAACTCAAAGAACTAGAAACTAGTAGGGAAATTCAATGCAATATTAGAAGATTTGAATTATTTCAAAGGAAAAACCATACTCACGTATGGGGACAAGGGTTTTGTGTGCCAAAAGGGTCTATGGGCTGCTTAAAAATTGGAAAATTTTGGAAGCTCCATCAGATTCTATAAGAATCCCAAAATGTGCATAAAGGTGGACTACACTACCACATGGGGAAATTATTTCACAAGAATCATAACTAGCATATCATTATTATTGTCTGCCTTCTCAATAACCCAATCCTCCAATACTTCACACACAACATATCTTTCAACCATCCAGCTCCATACACCCATACCACCATATTAAGTTGGGTACTCATACCTTTTTTACCTCTCCTTCACAAAGAAGGAATTAGTTTCCCCATGAAGGTTCCTACTCATTCCTAACACCTATAAAGGATGCTCTTCCCAAAATTGGTGAGATTCTCCTCATACAACCCTAACACAATTCACATGTAAATGCAAGAGCACATAAAATAGTCTTCTTATACAAAGGAAAAAATCATATTCATAAGTAGAAAGAGACATACCTTAAATCCCAGCTCAATGGAGAACAAGTAGAAAACCAACCCAATTCCTCTTCGTCCAAGCCAACTCCCAAAGAAAGGAAAACCAAGCAAAAGAAAGAAGAACCCTACCTTTGGCCTACTGAAGGATTTAAATAGGAGCCAAGGTTTGAATTCCTTTTAAGGAGAGATTGACACATGTCACTTTCTCATTCACTCATATGGACACACCTCCATAGAATTTCTCACACATGTGTGAGAAATCATTGGGAAGTGAAGAGTGAAAAACTGTTCCACACTCAACAAGGGCTCTCATATCTCATAAATGATATTTTGAAGAAAATATTCCAACACTTTCCCAAATTCATCACTCTTCTTAATGGGTAATTAAGAAGGGTCACAACTTGTAAAATTTCAAATATTTGGGCTTGATTTGTTCCCTAAACCATAAGTAATCACCCTAGGGGTTAAATAAGGGTCAATTAACCCATTTTAAAGACTTTTCAACCATTTAAACCCACAAAAAGGAAATTAAATTTCAAACATAATAAAAGTAAATCAAAATTTCTACAAAACTCCCATAAAAAAACCAATTGGTTTTTAAAACATAAATCACAAGATTAAACATTAAATATTTTAATTACAAAATAAAATACAACACAATAAGACTATGGTCCCTCCAAATGGACCATAGTCAGTTTTACTTGGCTATCACAATAAGGTACCCTTTGTTACCTCCAATCCCATTATCCATTGGCGTGTAGCTAAACAATTAATTCCACATGTCAAAATATTCAATACAAGATAATCAATAATTAAATCGACAATTCTATCTATATACTCACAATAAAATCCTCAAATCAATAGATTCAATATCAATAATTATCCTTTCTCTAACAATTAACATATCTTATGAATTCATGCCTAATCATGGTGTTGTTATAAATAAATCTTAGCATCACCTAATTTAGATTTAAAATTTTATCAATTCTATCTCATAGAAAACTATCCATTTCTATCATGATAACTGTATCAAGATAAGAATAACAAGGAAAGCATAACATGCATATAAACACAATAAGCATCATAAACAGGAAACAAGCATAATATCGAATGTTCCTAATTAATCAAAATAATCTAATACACATAGTAGTAAAAGTTATCAGATCAAAATATCACCAAAAGGGTGTATCAAAATAGTAGGCCTCACAAAGCGATACTTAAGAAACTATGTTTCATACCAAAAAACCACATGGATCAAGTGGTTACATTTGGGTGAATATTGCTACAATAATTCACACCACATGCATACATTGGGATGACACCTTTTAAAGCTTTATATGATTATGATGCACTATATTTCACTAATCTATTACTTTCAAATATCATTGTAAAAATCATATGTTACTTGATGGATCACATTCAAGAGATATTGAGGGGAGTAAAGGATAACTTATAGTGAGAATATAACCAAAAAAATACTTATGTTGATTAGAATAGAATTGAGAGGTCCTTTAAGGTGGAGGATTTGGTTTCCTTGAGATTTTAGCTATATAAATAGACTTATACTAAGAAGAGTGGATTTGAAAAGCTCAAACCTTGAAGTTAGATGCCTAAGAAAATTGAGAAGGGGGTGAATTAGATGTATACTTAAAAACATTTAATCCCTCATCAACATTCAAACCATTGTTAGCCTTTAAACCCTTATCATGCATTAGTAGAATGTAAACATATGAAACTATAATGTTAAAACATCCAAACACATAAGAATGTCAGATTTACATGGAAAACAAATGAAGGGAAAACCATAGTGAGGATTAGCTCAAGTATATATGAATTACAATACCGAATACAAATAGGCTCATTGCTAAGGGCTCACTACCCAAAAGAAGAAGAAAGGCTCACTACCGGATGGCTCACTTCCAAGAAGAAAGAAGATGGAAGAAGACTATTACAAAGAAATTCACTATCTCAAAGGAATGGGAGAAATCCACTATTCAAACATTATCCCATCCACAACCTTTGGTTATCTGCCTCCATTAACTTCATGCACACTAAAAATGCAGACCCTTCTACTCACTGCATTGGAGTCATAGGAATTAATCTCACACTCAAGTCATCACACTTAATAAAAGTCATATTTTGTACACCTTCTATAGATCCACACTCATCTCTAATAATTTACCTTATATTTATATTGTCCACAACCTAAACAAACTCAATTAGGACAACCTTAATGAAATGTATGCACCGAAAATATGCAACAGTAAAATAGGGCAGCACTAAACACCTCCACAATGGAAATAAGAGAAGGAATACCACACCAATGGTTAACTAGGACCCAAATTAACCCCACCATGCTACACAATACATTCACAATCCATGAATTACCTCTACAAATAGTGCTAGCATGCCAAGTTAGGCAAACCTAAGCTAACACTACAAGCAACCACATATGTACATTCTTCTTAGGTCATGTGGACCGCACAAAATCTTAGAATATTCCAATGTCATAAAAATATTCTACAACTCTACCACAACCACCTAAAAAAAATAACACCATCATTCTATACAACTAAACATATTGGCACAAACAAACAACTTACTAACCAACCTTGTAGAACACCTCAACACCTGAAACCTTAAGGTTGGGAAGTTATATACAATAAAATAATGTTCCCAAATTCACAAGACAAGAAACCTTACTACAAAGAAATGTGGAGCAATCTCATTTCTCCCAAACAACCTTCTATACAATTAAACAAATCATTAACACAAGTTTTACTATTGTACGAACAAGAACCTAAAAATCTAGATATATAACCTCTGAACACTTCTAATCATCATATCCAAACCACACCAGCATATATTTGACCATGAACAAATGTGGAGAATAACATTGAACACACCTCTATCACACTACACTCTTTTATTCAAAATTTCTCAAAAGCACTTGAAAACCAAGTGAACTTACAACAAATACAACTCTTATCTATCACAAAATAAATGATAATACAGATGAAAAATACCACAAAATTATTATAAATTTAGTTCTTGATATATATAATTAGATTAATTAATTAACAAGCTATTGTTAATTTAATAAATAAAAAAAATGGTTTTGTTATTACATTCTCGTAACTAGTTTTAGACGGGAATATTAGCCTTTTAAAGGAAATACAATGTAATAGTTTTTTAGTTGAATGTGAATTACAATTTTTTAATTTGAGAGCTATCTCGATTTTTCTCTCATTTCAATAATAACATCCATACTAGAATCAATATTGACAACACTAATGACAATATCACCAATCAAATCCAACACTAGCAATCTCCAATAATCTCCATACTATTGACATCAATGACAACACCAAAAAAATAATTGCAAAAATCTCCCCCTTTGTCATTGATGGAAACACAACTCTCTAAAATACCATCAACAATAAAAGCAACCAGCAACAACTTTGCAACAAGTAGCACTCCCCCTAGCTGGGGCATCTTTTACTCTTCACACTCATTCTTTTACTTATGCTTCACTAGATTCTTCTCCCACTACATGTGGAGTTCTTCATTCTCTCACTCTCTTGTAAACACTCTCTCCTCTTTGTTGTTTAGACCATATTCTTTCCTTTAATACTCCTCTACAATATGGTTTTTCAACCAACTCTCTCCCCCTTTGACATCAATGGAAAAGGAACATAGACTTATCCAACTCTCTTTCCTACATACTTCACATTTTTTACTGTATTAAACTCTTTTTCTCTCCCCCATTGACAAAACTGAAAGGGAAACACCTGCACCTTTCACACATCATCTACATAGATTTTTTAATTTTTGTTTTTCCTTTTTGATATTTCTATGCACCACTTTGACACCACTTGCAACACCAGCAAGCAAATACACTCTCTTTTTACTACACTCACTTTTTCGAACTCTTCCCCTTAAGGGCACAAAATATGCTCCATCTGATAGAACCAAAACAAATTTCACTACTACCTACTCCTTGAGAGGTAGCCTTCAACATCAGTCTAGGACCAAGAATGTATCTTGAATGCTCAGTTGGAAATATGCACAAAATTATGCATCTAGTTGAAAGGAGGGGCAATAACCCCTAACTTCTTTCATAGATACTGAATAGAAGAGCCTTAGTAAAGATATCTATAACTTTTTTCTTTGTAGGAACATATTTTAGCTTCACCTAATTATTTTCAGCTCTCTTAGAAAGTGATATCATATCGAGATATATTTTGTTCTTGAACATGCATTGCCAAGTTCTTTGATATATTGATATCACCTATATTATCATATAAAATAGAAATAGGTTCATCATATGATACTCTAATATACATCAATGTGGGCTTCATCCATAGTTCCTATGTCTAGCATGATGTTGGTGTAATATACTCTACCTCTACAGTAGATAATGTCATTGAATCATGCTTCTTACTCAACAAAGAAACCAATCTACTCCCAAGAAAAAATCACCTCCACTTGTACTTATTTTTTCATCTATTAAATCTACATAATTTGTATCTATATATGCACTCAAGGAGAAATAATTATTGCTAGGATACCAAAAACCATAATCCATAGTACCCTTCAAGTATCTAAATATCCTCTTCATTACTGCAACATGAGCCTCTCTGGGATTTTCTTAAAATCTTTCTACAAGAAAAAATTCTTGCATGATATTCATTCTAGTATTAGTTAGATATAGTAATCCATCAATCATTGATTTGTATTTTCTCTTATCAACCTTAGGAGATTCATCATTTTTCTAAAAATGCAACCAGTAACCATAGGGGTACACACTAGTTTAGAATTATCCATTCCAAAATTCTTCAACATTTCCTTAACATATTTTAACTATGAAATGAAAATACAATTTTTTGATTGAATGATTTTAATCCAAGCAAGAAATAATCCCCCCACACATTAAAATCTCAAAATATTTTTGTATTTCCTCTAAAAAATTATTGCACATACATTCATTTCCTCCAAAGATAATGTCATCCACATACACAACCACAATCAAGATTTGTTCTCCTTCAACCTTAAAGTAAACAGTGTTATCTAAAATACCTTTCTTGAATCCTTGCTTCAACAAGTACCTATCTAACCTTGCATACCAAGCTCTAGGAGATTTTTTGAGTCCATACTATGCCTTCTTCAACCTGTAGACCATATAAGCATTATCTAATAACTAAAATCCTTTTATTTTTTCCTTACATACCTCTTCTTCCAACTCACCATTCAAGAACATAGAATTTACATTGATCAAATATACTTGGAAGTCTTTATGTTCTAAAAATCCAAAAACATTCTAATTCCTTCCATCCTTTCCACTATAGTAAATGTCTCCTCAAAATATTCTCTACTTGTGAGTAGCCCTTCCACAAAATCTTAGCATTGTTTCTGACAACTTTTCCATCCTCATTAAGTTTGTTACTGAAAACCCACTTATTTCATATCACCTTCTTATTTTCTATCCTTGGGACTAATTCCTAAGTCCAATTCTTATTAATCTATTCCAATTCCTCTTTCATATCCTTGATCCAATTCTCATCTTTGCATGCCTCAGTCACTATTTTGGGTTCCATCTCTAAACATTAAGAAAAATTTACTTGTTTCTCTATCATAATTTATTTCTTCCTTGTCAACACACCTTTTTCTATTATCTCCATTGATCTAATCACCAAAATGATTCTTCTATACATAATTATGATTCTTAGGGATCTTTTCTAGACCTTCTTCCTATTCAATTATCATCTCTTTTTCCTTTTCTTCATCCTTTTACTTTTCATTGCAAGGGGATTCATCATATTCATATTATTCTATCAATACTAAACTCTATAAAGGTTCTTCATCCACCTTAACACTTGCAGTTTCAACAATATTCTTCAACCTTTTATTATAGCATCAGTAATCTTTTCTTTTTGTAGAATATCCAAGGAAGATTCCTTCATTAGATCATGCATCAAAATTTCCTAAGTTTTCTTCATCTCTTTTGATATAGTATTTTCTTCCAAAAACTCTAAATAATTTATAATATATGGTTTACCATACCATAACTCATAGGGAATCTTTGAACTATTCACTCTTACTTCACCTCTGTTTAAAATGTAGACTACAATATGAATTGCTTCTCTCCAATAGACACCTAATAGATTTGATTCCTTCATAATTTTCCTAGCTACTTCTTGAACTGTTATATTCTTCCTCTCCACAACTCCATTTTATTGAGGAGTCCTAAGAGCTGATAACTATCTCTTTATTCCACGATCTTCACAAAAACTATTCAACTCATTGGAGGTAAACTGACCACCTCTTTCAATCCTTAAGTATTATATTTTTACATCCATCTTAGTATTAACCATAGACTTTGAAATATAGGAAATATGGTTTGATCGATATGAAATGGGGATATGCACACATCTTCCTTATTTCATTAGGAGAAAGGGATCCCCTAGGATAAGATTTACTTTCAACCCTTAGGTGAGCCAACCTTAATGGATATCTTGTTATTTTTCTTATGATTGAGGATGGGGTAAATATGATTGAAATGCAATTTTGGGAGATAAATGAAAAATACTAAATGAATCCAATTATGTAATGTAAAAATGAATTATTAATTTGAAGAATAACAAAAATAGAAACAATAAAGTTCTAACATATCTAAGAAGGGTAAGACTTTATCTACTTGTCACCAAATCTTCTGCTAAGTGTCCACCTGGGAAAGATTTTCCCTAGGGTTAATGGGTCTTTCTTCAAGGATCCAAAATATATTTTGATAGTCCTTTCATCATTGATCTACACTCCTAATTCCTCTAGGTCTCATACTCGAAAAGTCAAAAATAAATTCTACAAGTGAGCTTTCGTGGCTTGAAAACTTTGATGACAAATTTGACAAGTTGGAAAAATCACACTTTTGATCAATCTTCAATAATTCTTCACCTGTAAATATGCAACACATAAAGAGAGGGAAAAATTGTTTGTTCTTAGTGAATGGGGGTTCTCCTTGGTCAAACCTCATTTTGGTAATTTAATCGTGAAATGGAATGAAGCATGAATGGAAGGAATGATTAATGAAAAATGTTATGTTGCAACTCATCAAACCCTTGAATGGATATCCATAGAGGATTGGGGTCTAACACATCTCTTCAAGGTCTTGATCTTGCATGAAATGGCTTGATTTGATGTTAATCTTGATGCTGGAATTTTGACTTGAATGCTTGAAAAATACATCACAATGTTAGCTCAAAAAAATGCATGAATGAAGATAACTTTGACATGATTCTTGAGATCTTGAATGCTGCAACAAATGATTTAGAAATCTACTCTTAAATTCTCTTGAAAATAATCTTAGTTCTTGTGAAGTCCATCTCTAGCTTGTTAGATTTGAATTGATAAAAGAAACCTTGCATTTATAGGTAATTTTCTAATTTTGTGATAATTAAAAATAAAAGGTTGACAATTTCAATTTCAATTTGAATCATAAAAATACCACCAAAAACATATTAAAATTTGAGAACCTCAACTAAAGTAGGACCTATTCACCCTTGGGTGAACGGGTCCTAGGATATAAATCCAAGACACTCAATTTCCAAGGCAATTTAATTAATGTTTGCAATTGTTTAATATAGGTTCCCCTTTTAGAAAAAATAATTAATTAGGCTTTTAAATCCATAAATAGACCAATTAGAGGCTTAATTAAGTCTAATTTAATTAAGGGAGCCAAACAAAGTGTGAATATATATATATATGAGTACATTTACTGACACTACATTTAGTCACCACTTTAGTGAGAGGATGATCCCTACACTCAAACTCACACCAAAGTAAACAAAAAAGAATCAAGAGATGTTTCATTGTACAAATATTAGAAAGACAAGACAACAAAAGTCAAGGAGGATGATGAAGCTCCCAAGATCTAAGATCTCATGGCAAACCAACAAAGACACAAAGAGACACATGCCTATGTTAAATATGTAGCAAAAAGACAAGATATACAAGAATAAAATGTTAAAATTAATGCAAAAGAAAGAGGGGTGGATCAAACCTTAGTTTTTTTTCCAATAGGTATGGATCAAGTCTTACCTAGTTGCCCAAAAAAATTTTTGTAAGTGGAAACCTACTATCCACTATGCAACAAAATATACTCACATGGGCTAGTGAAATTCGTTGTCCATTAGGTGAGCCCCGAAAGGTGGATGATGATAAATTCATGCCAGGTCTATAGGCTCCCATTCATTAGCCATACCAAAAGTTATACCTCCTGATAAATTTGATAAGGTGCCAAAAAAATTGTCACAAAGCTAGCATCAAGTTGCACTATGCTAGGAACTCATGAAAAATAAGGCTCCACTAAGAAGCAAGTTGTGTTATGCTTGGTGACCATTTTAAATACAATAGGCTTGGATATTCAAAGGGGTTTTGCTTAGTTCATTGAAGGTCTCACCTTTGGGGACATCATGCTTGATATCACCAAAAGAGGACTACTCGAGGATAAAAGATTCACAACTTAGGGAATGCAAGTCGTAGCATTACCAGTAAGAGGAATGTCATATAGCAAGAAAGGTTGCACTCTTTAAGGACATCAAACCTAATGTGACCATGAAGAAGACACATCATGTGAATTAAGAAGACCACTTTTTGAAGTGAACAATGAGTGAGGAAATGTATGCCCCCACTTTAAAGAAATTTCTAAACACCATGCTATGAGAAATTACTTTAATGTAGAACACAATTAATGTCAATGCATGAGAGCTTTATTTGGAATTTATCCCAATGTAAAACATATGTTTCTGAATAGAGCTACATCTTAAAAGGATGTTTCCCCCCATATGCAAACCTAAGATAACACATAAGGGATCCATGGATTTTGGGTCAGGAAATGTCTTTTCTACAATGATATAATCGAGATCAAAGCTATCAGAATTCCCCAAATGACTCATGGAACAATAAGCACAAAAGAAGAATGACATGTATAGAGAGAAAAAACAAAGAAGATATTTTGGGTCAACATGGAAGAGACCTAAATTTCTTAATGCTTACATCATCCCTAAAAGGAAAACACAAGACAAAAGATAAAGATAAATCGATATGATAGATAGAAGAATGCAGATAAAAATAGAAGAATGTCATGACAAATTCACTTCCCTTGTATCCTTGTACCAATGGAGTGACAAGGGTCATCTAAAGTATGCTCACAAACTATAAATACATTCCAAGAAACACTATATGGGGGATCAAATCATGTGTGAATTCAAGTATAAAGAACACAAAGAGGAGACTAGTATGGTACATGTGAGTCAACCTATATTAGTTCATCTACATCCCAATCTTTTTCATCATATGCGGAAGGTGGAAAACTAGCCAAAGGGACAACAACAAGTGTCAAACTAGGAAAAGGATATCTAACAAGGTAGATGATGAGAATGTTATCCTTGCAATATAGAAATGATTTGCAGTAAATTTAAAACATGTAATATTGAGTATTCTATGATTCTACAAATATCACATGGAAAGGAGCAAAGTGCATGAATTTTAGTTAATTACCTTAATAAAATCATGTTTATGGATCAACCATTGTAAAAGATTACACTCATCTGTAAGATAACCTTGAGATTTCTATGAAATTCATAGTAATTAATTTTGTGCTCTTTTCTTTCTTGTTTTCTTTGATTTGTGGCAAGTAAATCAATCCTATATTGAGGAGTTGATTCATTTTTTGTTTAGTCTCTATCATAGTATGTAAGAATGGTAATTACTTGATCTTATAGGGCTTATATTTCTTACTTGTTTGGGAAACTTGTTGAGGTGGAGGTGGGGGAGGAGGATATAAGGTGACCCTATTGTCCTTGTGAGGTATGAATTGATCTCTTGAAATGGTCTTGTGAAAGAGAACACATTTTCCCTTAGGAGATGTGCAAGGAGGGGAAAGATCTTGATATCCTAACCCCTTGGTATCCTTTGATGGTATTTTCTCTAACATTTTGTGAATTTCATGCTCATTGGTTATGTCACATTATTGTTTGTTTTTTTTATCTCAAAGCCTTTACCATAACTCTCTTCTAACTTAATCGGTGTATTAGTAACTCGACGAGCATAAGATAGAAGAGTATCATTATTGTCCTTGTTAACAAATTCATTATTGATTGATGGTTGAGCCTTGCTTTGTGCTTCAACTTCAGGATGTAAGAGGTTAAACAAATCAAGTGATGGAATTATATGTGGTGTTTTCACGGATTGATAAAAGGATGCATTATTCTCAAGATTACATAGGGAGTCTTGTATGAATTGTTGCTTTCTATCTTCATCTTGACCTAATATATCCACCTCAAGGGGACATTCATTAGGAGGTAAAGTTTCATGAGTAAGCTCAATTTCATTAGGGTTATCACTAAACACACAACTTGTAACATCTACTAAAGATCTTAAGGTCCTCCATAAATTACCCTTACACATGTCCATGATGAATTTTAATGTAAATTTTTAGATCTGCTATATGAAAAATTTCTAATTTTTGAATGCAAGATACTGCAAATAATATGTTTTAATGCTAATTTTGATTTCAAACAATGCACTTAATTTGACCAATTTAACATAATGCAATAAATTACAAAATTTTCTTATTTTTGAAGTTGAAACACAAAATTAATAGCAAATCAAAATGAAGCAAACATAGAAAAATTACTACTCAAAATTTTGAAAAATCACCTATAAAAGGACTAAGTTGCCCTATGGTGAGTAGGTCTTAGGTAAGGGTTTTGAAAAATAAAAATTTGAATTTACAGATTTAGGTTGCAAACTGTGGTTTTAGTGACAACTTTCTAGATTAAGGTGTCCTAATGCAAGTGAAATTATTGAAAAATGATGAACAAGGTGACACTTTTTGAAATGCAATTTTGAAAAAATTTGTGAATGTGAATGATTAAAAATACCCTAATATGCAAGTACTATGCAAAATCAATGTAATACACATGCAATATTTTTAGATTTTTCAAATTTTAAACAATGCAAAATACAAATATAAAACCCTAAATAAGATAAAAACTAATGTAAATTATACAGCCCTAGATGAAATGTAAACTAATGCAATGCACCACAAACTAATGAAAATCCTAGATTTAGGGTTTCAATGAACTCCAATTTCAGAAAGTTTATAATCCAAGAATGTCAGGTTGACCAAAATCAAAAGAAGGGAAATAGGGTTTGATGGATATGAAATCAGGGTATGCACCTATCTTCCTTATTTCATTAGGAAAAAGATATCTCCTAGGATAAGATTGAATTTCAACCCTTAGGTGAGCTAACCTTAATGGAAATCTTGTTGTTTTCCTTTTGATTGAGGAAGGGGTAAATATGATTGAAATGCACTTTTGGGAGATAAATGAAAAATACTAAATGAATCCAATCATGTAATGTAAAACTTGATTCACTAATATAAAGCATAAAAAAATAGAAAAAATCAACTTTCGCCATATCTAAGAATGGTAAGACTTTATGTACTTGTCACCAAAAGGTTTTGTTGAGTGTCCTCCAAGGATAGATTTTCCCTAGGGTGAATGGTTCTTTCTTTACGAATCTAAAATCTATTTTGGTAGTCATTTGCTCTTGGATCCGCACTCTAGATTCCTCAAAATTTCGTAGTAAAAAATTCAGAAATAAATTATGTAAGTGAGTTTTTGTGGCTTGACCAATTTGATGAAAACTTTGACAATTTTCCAAAATTACACTTTTTATCAATCTTCAATACTTATTTACCTATAATTCTACAACACAAAAAGAGAGGGAAAAAATGTTTGTTCTTTTTGAATGGGGGTTTTCCTTGGTCAAACTCCATTTTGGTAATTAATCCTTGAAATGGAATGAATCATGAATGGAAGGAATGATGAATGAACATTGCTATGTTGCAACTCACCAAACCCTTGAATGGATATCATTAGAGGGGTGAAGTCTAACACATCTCTCAAGGGTCTTGATCTTGCATGAAATTTCTTGATTTAATGTGGATCTTGATGCTTTAATTTCAACTTGAATTCTTGAAACCTACATCACAAAGTTAGCTCCAAAAATGTGCATGAATGAAGATAACCTTGACATGATGCTTGAGATGTTGAATGGTGCAAAAAATTATTGATAAATCTGCTCTTGAATGCTCTTGAAAATTATCTTATCAATTCTAAAGTTCGTCTCTAATTCGTTAGATTTGAACTAATAAAAAGACCTTGTATTTATAGGTAATTTTCTAATTTCCCAAAAGTTAAACATCAAAGGCCAATAATTACAAGTTGAATTTGAATCATAAAAATACTACTAAAAACATATTAAAATTTGAGATCCTCAACTTAAGGAGGACCTACATCCAGTAAACTCAATTTATAAGGAAATTTAATTAATGCTTCCATTTTCTAAGTACAAGTTCCCATTTCAAAAAAAAGAGGATTAATTAGGCTTTTAAATGCATAATTGAGCCAATTAGAGGCTTAATTAAGTCCAATTGAATTAAGGGACCTAAACATAGTGTGAAAATGTAAAGAAGTATAGTTTCTGACACTACAGAGTTAAATTCTTTAAACTTACCCAGGGATTCTAATTTTTATTTATGAAATTTTACCCAAGTCATTCTAGAATAATCATCAATTAGTAGCATGAAATACCTTTCACCATATGAGCTTCTTATTTTAGTAGGTCCACATAGGTCTATATGTGCCAACTCAAAAGCACCTATGATAGAATATTATTTTGTCATGAACCTCTTCTTTGTTTTCATTCCAAATTGAAATTCATTGCACATTGTATTGATAGGAATTGTAATCCTTGGAAGATATCTCACAACATTAGTAGAAATAATCTTCACAAGGTTGTCAAAATTGATGTGACCCATTCTTCTATTCCATATCCAACTTTCATTGGTTTGAGACATAAATAATTTAGCACCACTATTTTTGATCTAATAAACATTAGCTTTTATCCTTGTTCTAGTAGTAACCAAAGTACCAAAGCTTCCTTTTTTTATTTCATAACCACCATCCTAAAAAACAAGATTGTATATTCTACTACACATTTTTCCTATACTTAAAATTTTATGTCGAAGACCCTTGACATAAAGAACATTATATGTTTTATGCTTGTCATCAAAGTTAATGAGCCTTTTCCACAAATCTTCACATATGTATTATCACCAAAATTAACAAGACCACCATCAAAATTTTGGAGTTTAACAAACCTAATCTTATCACTTGTCATATGATTTGAACATCTTCTATCAATTATATAACAATTTCATTCTTCTCTTTCATGAAAATAAGTCACCATAGTTCCTTCAATGTTATGACCTACTACTAGAGCACTTTACATCACACATATTTCAGGATTAGCAAAATTAGTTCTAACTTATAGAGCCATGAACAAGCATTCATGATTTTCCTCATCAGGATAGTTAGATTCTTCATCATCATATACACCATTATATTTTTCAACATAACAACTCTTCTTGATATATTTTACTTTATTATCTCCTTATATTTATCATTTGTGACTTTGATTGGACATTTAGAATCATAATGACCTATCTTTCCATAATTGAAACATTTAAAGGGTAACTTACCTTTGTATTTTCCAGTACCCTTTTTCAATCTCCTTACAAAATTTATTTCCACCTCATCAAGATCATTTGAATCTTATTCATTATCCTTCTCTACTCTTACAAACTTTAAAGGTAGTTTATTTCTTTCTAGCATCTTGACCAAACTCTCTCAATTCATAAGAAATTAAAGCACCAAACATTTGATCTCTAGAATAATTATCCAAAATTTGATATTCTTTAGTAGTAGAAACTTTAGAGTTATAAGTTGTAGGAAGAGTTCTTAATACCTTTTTTGCCACTTCTCTTTAATCTAGCTTACCACCAAGACCATTGATGGAATTGAAAACTTCATCCATTCTAACCATGTAGGAATTAATATCATCATCTTTAGACATTATTAGGGTTTAAAAATTTTATGTGCAGTTCTACATCTTTGCTTTCTTGAATTTATCATCTTCTTTATAAATAGTTTCAAACTTTTTCTAGATATATTTAGAATATTTTAAACTTATCACCTTTCCAAGTTCAAATTTAGAGATTCCACTTAGAATACCATTCCATTCTTTACCATTTCTCTCATATTACTTGATTTAAACATCACTTGTTGGAAGAACAGAAGGCATAGTGTATCCTTTTTAAACTAGTTGCTAGAGACCAAATCCAAGAGAGACCGAAAAGGACTCCATCCTAGATTTCCAATAAGTATAATTCATTACATTGATCATAGGAGCTTTAACACTTTTCTTGTGCACCATATAGATCTACCTCAATTGGTTAAGCTTTCTCCAAGGAACCATAGCTCTGATACTAATTGTTAGATGCATAGGACAATTGAGAGGGGGGTGGTGAATCAGTCTATACATAAAACATTCAATCCCTCATCAACATTCAAACACTTGTTAGCCCTTAAACCCTTATCATGCATTATTAGAATATAAATATATGAAATACTAATGTAAACACATTCAAACACATAAGAACACAATATTTACATGAAAAAACTAGATGGGAAAAACCATATTGAAGATTAGCTCATGTATATATGAATTACAATGCCGAATACAATTAGGCTCACTGCCAAGAGCTCACTACCTAGAAGAAGAAGAAAGAAGATAGAAGAATATTCTTACAAAGAGATTAACTATCTCACGCTAATAGGAGAAATCCACTACTAAAAATTTATGCCATATGAAACCTTTGGCTCATTGCCTCCAACAACTTCAAGCACACTAAAATTGTAGACCCTTCTTCTCACTACATTGGATTCATAGGCATTAAGATTGCACTCAAATCATTGAACTTAATCAAATTCATATCTTTCACACACCTTTTATAAATCTACCACCATCTCCAATAATTTACCTTATATTTATATAATCCACAACCTAATCAAACTCAATTAGGTCATCCTTAATGAAACATATTCACCCAAAATTTGCATCACCAAAATAGGTTCACACTGAACACCTCCATGGTGGAAATAAGTGAAGGATTACTACACAAAAGCTTAACTAGGACCTAAATCCACATCACCATGCTACATAATACATTCATAATCCATGAATTACCTCTACAAATAGTGTTAGCATGCAAGATCATCTAAAATTGAACTAACACTACAAGTGACCACATAACACAAAAACACTTCACAACATGCACATAACATCTTATAATATTCTAGCATCATAAAAATATTCTAAAAATTTTCCACAACCGCCTAAAAATGAAAACAACATCATTTTGTGAAACTAGACATACTAGCACAAACAAAAAAATTACTAACCAATATTGCAAAACACCTCAACACCTAAAACCTCAAGGGAAGGAAGTTACAATATAAGCATGTTCCCAAATCTTCAAGACAAGCAACCTTACTATGGAGAAATGTAGAGCAATCTCATTTCTCTCAAACAACCTTCTATACATATAGATAAACTATCAAACACAACTTTTATTGTTTTATGATATAGAACCTAAAACTATGGATATAGAACCTCTAAACATCTCTAATCATCATATCCAAACAATATAATCATATCTTCAACCATGAAGAAATTTAAAGCATAACACTAAAAACATCTATGTCACACTACACATTATTTTATTCAAATTTTTTTAAAAGCACTAGGAAACCAAGTGAAATTACTACAACTACAACTATTATCCATTAGGACATGAATGAGAAGACTAATAATAAAAAAATAACACCTTTTTATCAAACCATAACACATCCATACTAGCATCAATATTGATAACACTAATGGCAATGCCACCAATCAACTCCAACACTAGCAATATCCAATAATATCCATATTTTCCACATTAATCACCAACTATTAACATCAATTACAAGACCAAAAACATAATTTCAACACCTAATACTAGAGATTGTACAAAATTATGACATGAATTGGTGAATTCACCTACAAATTGGAGCTTCCATAGAGAAGTAATATGAATAATTTATTTTATGTTTCATGTCTAAAAAAGTCCTTGGTCAACACATTATGACCTTAGAGTATTTCTCACACTTAGACAATGGGGGTGAGTTTATTCTAATCTTGGAATAAGTGATAGATACTTACATGTCAATAATTTGAGCAATAAGGGCATCACAAAGTACTTAAGTGAAAAAACCTACAATTTGAAGATGCCACATGGGAAGGGCTTGTGATTATTGAGAGTCCTAATTTATATTTCCAGAGAAAAAATATCTTGGGGAGGGAGGACTTGTCATGCCTATTTTGCAAAAACTAGATAAAATACTACTCACCCATGAAGATGTCAAAGTTTATAAATCGGGGATATAATTTTACTCATGCTCAAGACTTGTTCAAAGTTGGGGATTGGGATTTCCACCTAATACTTTCCAATAACCTATTAGAGGTTAGGCATCATGGTTGTTTCCTTGCGTATGCCAAGTTGAAAGGAAGGATAAAATTCAAATCTCTTATGAGAAATTTTGTAAGGAATATAAGGCCAACCTATAATGTAGTGTGTATAATTTAAATTTTGGCCTTCATACAATTTTGGGTGTAGGCCTAATAGTTTAATCTTTGGGTGGGTAACATATAAATCTAGGAAATATTTTTTATTTGTAAGGATTCATGTTATGTTAATATATCTTATATGAACTTTGTGTTCAAGTGATCTTCTATGTATGAAATACCATAGAATACTATGATCTGTGGATGAAAACCTATTGATTGTTGATATTAGAGAAAAACAATCCTTTGTTTCTTGATGGTATTCTCACTTATGGAGTGCATTGGAGTTTCAAGTTTATAGTATAATTTGGTATTTTTATGAGTGAATCATTTGTTGCAAATTTGCAAGTGTTCTTTGTGCCTATTGTACAATGACTATAATAATAGTCCTTTTGTTACAAAGATTTGATCATAATCAATATCAATTTAAAAGATGTGAATAAGACACCTTAACAACATCAGGTTCACCAAAATGAAATGTTGGGAAAAGAGGGGAATGATTAAAATGGGCTATCCTAGGTCCTTCATAAAAATAACTTAAGAACTAATGGTGTCCCTCTTCCCAAATTTCATTGAAACTAAGAGATTTCAAGGTGTAGAGAGTGACTTTCAACCTTAAGCTGAGCCAAACCCACTTGAATCTTTGGTTGATTAGGACAGTAGTATTTGGAATTAAGTGGAAATGATTTGATGCAACTAAACCTAATTAATAATAGGACCTAGATGATAAAATGCAAGATCCTGAAGAGACAAAGAATGAAATCATAGTTTTCAAGCATATCAAAGAAGGGTCTTGACACATTTACCTAGCATTAAAAATTAGTTTTGAGCATTGCTAAATGATAGGTTTTCCCTAGGGAGAATGGGTCCTAGTTAGGGTTTCCAAAATAGGCTTTGATAGTCCAGTGATGCTAGATCTTGGCTCCATTTTTGCATAGGTCCCACTATCAAAAAGTCAAAAATATAATATGAAATTGAGTTTCCATGGTTTGACAACAATGTTGATAACTTATGCAATGTTGCAAAATTTCTCTTTGAGATCCCTTCAATCCTTATTCAACCTATAATATGCACATACAAAGAGAAGAAAAATTATTTATGTTTAAATGGTGCTTTTCCTTAGTCAAACCCCATGTTTGGTAATTAATCCTTGATATAAATATAATGAAGCTTGGTAAATGGAAGGAATGATTAATTAACACTTTCTTGCTACAAATTAGCAAACCTTTAAAGGATTCCTTTAGATGACTAAATTCAAACACATCACTCCAAGGAATTAGATCTTGCTTTACTTGATTTGTTGGATACTTGAATGCTTGGATGCTTTAGAATCAATGATGTATATTATCCTTCACAAGATGACATGAACACACATAAGCTTGAACATGATGATAGGATATTGAATGCTACAACAAATGACTAAAAATACTTCTCTTCAATGCTCTTGACAATAATATTTTCTCATATGATGTCTTGATAATTTTTCTTATTAAGTTTTAGATTCGAGTTGATAAAAATAATATGTATTTATAGGTGTTTATCTAATTTCCAAAAAAATAGATTAAAAAAGCCAAAAATTACATATGAAATTTGAATCATTAAAAGACAACCAAAACAATATTAAATTTTGGGACCTAGAACTTAAGGAGGACCCATTCACCATTAGGTGAATGGGTCCTAGCCCAAAATTCTAGGACACATTCATTTCAAGGTGATTAAAATATGGTTACATTAATTAAGTATATGTTTCCCTTTCATAAAATGAGAAGAAAAGGCTTTGGAATGATTTTTTTTCAAATTAGAATATTAATAAAGTCCAATCAATTAAGGGACCCAATCATAGTGTCAAATTGTAAAGGTATACAATTTCCTATTCTACATTTAGCCCCCACTTTAGTGAGAGTATGAGCTTATGCTCAAATTCATACTAAAGTAGACAAATATGCATCAAGAGAGGTCCATGTAAACAAATGATGGAAATACAGGATGAAAAATATCAAAGAGAGTGATCAAGCCCCTAGGATCCAAGATCCCATGGAAAACCAACATGATGAAACAAGATGTGTCAGATATGTGCAACAAAACAAGATACACATGCATGCAATGTTAGAGGTAATGAAAAAAGGGATGGAATAGCAAGTTGCATTATGCCATACCCATAAAATTCACTCACAAGGGATAGTATAGTCTAGTATACACTAGGTGATCCCCAAGGCTATATGAGAAACGCACACTAGGTCTATAGGGTGTGAATTGATAAAAAGGTGGTAGATGGAAAATTCACACCAAGTCTACAAGCCTTCCACACATCAACCATACAAAAATGTATACACCCTAATAAATTTTATAAGGTGTCATAATATGATAAATATGCTATGCCAACACTACACTTATTTCTACCTCTTTGAACAAATTGAAGCAAGAAATGAAGTAATGTCAATGTATGCCCACAATTTAAAGGAATTGCTAAACACCATGTTGTGAGTAATTACTTTAAAGTAGAAATGATATATGATAATTTATTAAAGGGCCATGAGAGCTTATTTTTAAATCCCTATGCCAACTTGTGTTTCCCAATAAATTTGTGTCATGAAAAGGAGGTTTCCCCCACATGCAATCCAAAGATAACACATAAGGGATTCACAAATTCAAGGCTAGTGTATGTCTTCACTATAGTGATATAATAGATCTTGGAACATTCATCATTTTCCAAATAGTTCATGGAACAACAAACACATAGGAGGAATGACACAACGAGAGATAGGAGAGAAAAAACATTTTGGGTCAACATGGAGGAGACCTAGATGTCTCAACACTTTTCATTGTCCCCAAAAGGAAAATACACAAGTGAAAAGACCATATTTACAATAGATAGAAGAATAGAGATACAAATATAATAATGTCACAATGTATTCACTTCCTATATATCCTTGCACCAATGGAGTAATAAGGGTCATCCAAAGAAAGCTCATAGACATAAAGACACACCAAGTAGCACAATACAAGGGATCACATTATGCACATGCAATAACAAAGAATATAGAAAGACAAGAAAGCTAGTATGATAGATGTGAGCCAACCTAAAGCAAGCCATCCACATCCCAATCTTGTTTATTATATGCAAAAGGTAGATAAATTTACAAAGGGGAAACAACAAGTGCCATACTAGGACAAGGATATCAATCTCCTTTCCCCCCAAATGTAGAACAAGGATGAGTTGAAATAAGTGGTGAGAAGGAGCTCCTTGCAATACGGAAAAATGGTTTACATAAAGTGTAGTAGATGTAATAGTGAGTATGGTATGATTCAACAACTATCACATTACAAGGATCAATGTGTGTACATGTTATCTAATTATATTAAAAATATAATTTTTAAATATCACCTTCTATAAAGCATGACACTTACTAGTAAGACGCCCAAGCGTTCTATAATATTGTGAATGAAAACCTATACCTACTCAACCATGGAAAAACACAAGAGTATTAGTCATTCAAACAAGCAAAAAAAAATTCCCTACGAAATTGTTGAGAATGCTAAGAATTGGAGACAAAAGCATATAAAAACATGAAATACACTAAGATCCTAATCTAAGCTACTCAAACCCCATCCCATAGGGGGATTGGTGTCACTTTGAGGTGGAAGGTTCCCTTTTCCCAATACCTATTGGAAAAGATCCAAGATCTTTGATGAACAATGGTGATTTTGATACAAAATGATGATTTTATACCACAATAGTGATGAATATAAGGTAAAATGGTGATGGAATGATGTGAGATGAGATGTATTTAAGCATGAAAACTTTGCATATGATTTTGGATTAAAATGAATTTGATAAATGCTAATTTCCATCAAAGATAATTATAGAAATTGGATGATTGATGGATGAGAATGAGTATAATGACTTTGGATGAAGAGGTGGATCCATTTACAATAGAAGAGGACTCAATTTATAGGAAGGAAGGGCTGAAGAATGGGTTGAAGGATTCCTTTAATATCTCCAACCATGAGGTCAAAAGATGTCAATATGTCTTGGAAAGGTCCTTTGATAGAATTTGGTGAAAGATGTTGATCATGCTTTGGAATAAATTCTTGAGATATGTCCTATAACGCATTGAATGATGTAGTGGCATTATAAACATGATCATTGGTGAATGGATTGTGTCCTCAACAAGTGTATTGGAGATATTTTCAATAGGATCAAATGATGTTATTGTTTCTTGAAATGGATCATTACTAGATATTGTTGAGGGGTTTTATCATGACTGAGAAGTGAATCTTGAAGTATGTCAATTTTATCATTGGATGAGGTAGAGAAATTGTAAATATGATAATCTAAGATTGAATCTTGATCATTATCATAAATAGTTATTTTTTCTTGATCAATGAGGTCTTAGATAAGGTTCTTGAGTTTGATACAATATGATGTGTCATGACCTTTTGTGTTGTTTTATTCACAATAATCCTTATCATCTTACCATGAGAACTTGAATCTAGGTTCACCCCCATTTAATGACTTTGGAATATTGATAAGTTTAGAATGGACTAGCTTGTTTAATGTTGATTCAATTGGCTCCCCTAAAGGAGTGTATTCACATTTGGTAGTGTTGTTGAATTTCAAGCTTTGTTGTGATTGAGGTGGTTGTTGTGTTTGATCTTTTTGTGATTGATCATGTTGTTGTAGGGATAGATCTTGTTGTTGATGTTGTCCTTATTGATATCCAATATCTTGATGAACATGGAGATGTGAAGGTTGATTTTGTGGATAAAAATCAATGTTTTGATGATTCTGAGGAAGAGTGCATTGATTTGGAGGTGGAGACGTTTGTTGGAGAAGTGTATCAACTATTTTGGTAAGTGAATTTAGGTAAATGTGATGTTGTAGATATTGATCTTGATATTGATTTTGAAACCCTTGATGTAGTTTATTTTGGTATGGATTTTGATGATGTGGTTGATGTTGTGGCTATTGGATAATGTTTAGACGTGTGAATGTATCTATCCCATAGTTCATCAAGTGTGGATTTGACATGTTCATATTTTATATGGTTACATTTGGTATGTTCATGTTTGACATGTATTGACTTGGTGAGATAACGTTGTCTTGATGAAGAATCATGCTTTGATCATTTGGTTGATAGATTGGTAAGTTTTGACATTGATTTAAATCTATCATGTGACAAGATGTCTCAAAGTTTTGATTTGGAATACCCACATTTTTTGTGTCATTCTATTTTATAGGATATGATGACCCCATATATGCATTTTAGGGTGACCCCATATATGCATTTTAGGGTGGAATTGTGAAACCTCTAGGATTAAGCTCATCCATTCCAATGATTTTTTTTTTTTGTGTCACTCATGGTAGATAAATTTTAGTTTTGTTTCATGTCCCTCTTATGTTTTTAGGATTGATGATGATATGAAAAATGAAGCGTGAGTGATATGGTTCTTTGAACTTTAAGAACTTTGGTCAATACTAGACTTAGGGTTTTGATTTTGATGCTTTGATTTGGATAATGAACTTGTAAATCCCAAGATGGACTTGAGATATTAGGATAAACTTGTTCAAAGGGGTGCTAATTTAACTAGAGGTATGAGAAAGGATGCATTCTTACATTCCTAGCTAAACAAGGTGACACTGATGTGTTTTAAGGATTAACCTATGTATAGAATATTGATGTTTTCCAAAGCTATAAAAGTTGTTTGTGAGATAGATTTTGATAGATGTTTGAGATGGATGGAAGGTTTGGTTTAATCATAAGTGAACCTAAAAGGACTTAGTTTACAAAACCAAGTTATTGAAGAACATGCTTTACCCTATGAGTAACTTAAACCCAATAGATCAATGTTTTGAAGATCATAAGACAAAAGATAATAAGCACATGTGTGGGGTTCAATTGATTTAATCTTTGATTAATGACTTGATTTTACCACATCCACTTTCCTTGCTTAAGTTTAAAACTAAATGTCTATGTATAAGCAACTTCTCATTCCACAAGGCCCATTATGTGAAAATCAAGAAGCTAAGGCCATAGTTTCCTTATGTTGACTTTGTAATGATGTGAATTTAGATATAATCCTAAATATTTAGAAGCCTCTAAATATAGAATCCTTAGGGACAAGTAACAATATTTTACCTTTCAAAGGTATTCACATCAACATCCAAGGGGTTTGAAATTTCAATGATTTTTTAATGTTTAGTTTCTTGTTCTGGAACCAAGCAATGTGTTAAAACTGACTCACAAACAACAAAATCATAGCTGAATGGTACATTCTTCATAATGGGCTTGCCTCATGCCCTTTGTAGTAGAAGGGATGATTTTACATGCAATTGAGGGAAGAGTGTAAAGGTATGTTAAGAATGAACTCTTAACCTCTACAATTTAACCAAAATTGAACATGGCAAGTAACTTCTTGGAACTAAATTCCAATGAACCACTTTAAAGAACTCTTTGGATGGAAAAATTTGGCCACTACAAACAAGGTTCTTAATTAGTGTTTTGAGATAATTTGGTGTCTATACATGTGTAAATTCACTCATTTAAGAGGTCTCTTAGTCCTTAGAAAGGGTTTTTATGCATCTCATGGATACTAAGGGAGACTTCCATCAGTATAGAACATCCGCACTAGGTGGTTGATGAATTTTGTCACACCCAAAATTATTTGTATAGAAAAATAAAATGAAAGTACTGATTGGGTCATTCCCTCTCACAAATTTGGAGGTAGGCCCTCTAAAGGTGACTCAAAGCATGAAAATATACTTTTGAGTGTTTTTCCTCACCCAAGATTGCATGAAGTGCAAGGGAACAAGATACACACTTAAAGTGTGTGAAAACAAGATCACTAACACAAAGCACTTGTTCATTTTATCCTTGAAAGAAAAATTATTTCATTTTAAGCACCAAATCTGAGTGTGAGTTTGTTTTGTTCAATTTTATCCCAATACAATAATTACTAGTGAGTTTGTAGGTTCAATTTTAAAACAAATTTGAAAGAAAAAATGCAATGGTTAATTTTAGAGCCAAATTGAAAACTAGTAGTCCTAAAGAGTGAAAGGAAAATATCATACAATGGATTATTTTCCTATGATTTTTTGAAAACACTATTACAATGAATATCAAATGATGTTTCATTTCACTTCAATGCTCCATGCTCCTCTTTAAAATTGTAATACATGCTCCAAATGTTAGATGAAATCAAGAAAATAATAACATATGAGGGTTAGATAAATGATTAATCATTAAAACCCTACAACCTAGACCAATTTTCAATGCGATTTGACTTTAGGTGTAAAATTAAAAAAATTAACTCTACCAAAATGGAGAAAAACCTACATCATAAAATTCTACCCCATTTAAAAAAAAAGCTCTAAAAAAGACCAAAATATGACCAAGATATGGAAAATTGAAGATGGAGTGAAAAAGTAGGAAAAAAAAGGTGACTATATTTGTAATAGCAACACTATTTCACAATAGCAACTCTATATCATTGCAATAGTGACGCTATTTAGAAAAAAGTGATGCTTTGGTGAAAAAATAATAGTGACGCTCTGAACTAAACCAAGGATTTCAATAGCAACTTTGTGATGACAAAAGTGACTATTTGCAATAGTGATGCTTTGGTAATGTCAATAGCGATGTTGTTTTCTCGAGCCTACAAAAATGTGATTTTCAAGCAAAAAATGTCAAATTTTAGTGGTTAATCCCTCTTTCTAGTGCCAAAATGTGAATTCCAACATATACCTACTCAAACATGGACATACACAAGAGTATTAGTCATTTAAACAAGAAAAATAAATATTCCTTATGCAATTGTTGAGCATGCTAAGAAATGGAGACAAAATCATATGAAAATATGAAATGCAGTACTTCATCCTAATCTAAGCTTAGATGATTGATGGATGGGAATGAGTATAATGACTTTGCATGAAAGGGTGGATCAATTTTCAATAGAAGAGGCCTCTATTTATGGGAAGGAAGGGTTGAAGAATGGGTAAATTTGGGAAATGTGGGAATAAAATGGGAACAAATAGCTTTGTGACACTTGTCACAAGACTAATGAAATCCATGGGGATATGTGTGAGCACATTTTGAAAGAAGTGATGAGTTAAGGCATGTAGGTGAAATTATAAAGGGATGTAAGAGAATTAAATGAATATGGTTGAGAGTGTAAGGGAAGTAAATGCCCTTGTAAGAGATAATATGGCATGTAAGAAGAATTGAATTCCCTTGTAAGGGGCATTAAAGGCATTTGTAAGAAGCGTTTAAAGCCTTTGGAGGGAAAATCAATAAATGGGTAGTTGAGGGAATATTCTAAGAGAAAATATGCCTTTTTAAGGGAGAATAGGGTAATTAGTAATTAAAAAAAATGAATTTCATGTGAAACTTGGTTAATAAACCCTAGGTTTATTTGACCAAGGTGAAGTTAAAAGCTAGAGGATTGGATAATAAATATTAGGAGGTAACTTAAGGTTAATTAACTTAGGCAAGTTGGGGGGATTTATGTCATCTGTTTAAATAATTAGATTCATTTAATCAAATGAGAGGACAAAGGGGTTCTAATTAAATAATTTGATTTATTTGATTAAATGGAATGAACATTAGTAAGGAGGATGAATTAATATGCTAAATTTAATTATTTGATTAAGAGTAGAAAATGATGAATTTAACTTTAAACAATATAGATTATTTAATTAAATGGTTAGAACATAAGTGATTTAGGAAGAAACAATGTTAGTAATTAGATTCAGATGCGTAATACTGACTAGTACTATATGTGTCTATAGATGTGCATAGTATGTTGTAACTATGAGTAGTTGATGTTGTCATTAATGTCAACAAGCTTGGTGGAGTTTTTTGAAGGATTATGTTTGTGTTGTCATCAATTATTGGTTGTGTTAATTCTTTGATTAGTTGCATTATTTTGTCATTAGTAAGTGTTACTAGTTTCAACCTCTTGTGTTGCTTTGATAAGCTTATGTTTGTGCATTATGTTGGTTTAGTAATGATGAGGAAGTATTGAATATGATGTATATATGTCTCTGGTGCTTGGTTTCCAAGTGCTTTTCAAAAAAGTTGAATAAGAGAGGAAAATAGTGTGTTGTAAAGGTATTATGGTGTCTAGTTTGGTGTTTTGGTATTTCTTTGCATTTCTCCATGGTTGAAGATCTTCTTGTGTAGTTCGAATGTGTTGGTTAAAAGTGTCAAAAGTTTTATATCCATAATTTATTGGTTTGAATAATCATACAAAGAGAGTTGTGCTCATTAGTGTGTGAACTATATATTGTAGTGGTGTTTGGGAGAAATGTTTTGGCTCCACATTTTTGCAAAGTTTGGTTTCTGTTCTTGCAAATCTCAAAGTGTGTTGATAATGATCATATCTACCTACTATTGAATTTTTTCATGGTTTGGTTCTTTGGAAGTTCATTTATTGAGTTTAACAAAGTGTGGAAAGTTGTTTGAGTGTATTGGGTATGTACATTCTTCTGGTGAAAGTTGTTGCAAAGGAATTTTTTGGATTTCAAGGTATTTATGGAATATTCTAGATTATATTAAAGTGATGTTTGATGTCTATGAGTTGTCCTTGTATTTGAGGAAGCATGTACTTAAATTTTAATGGTGTCTACATAGGTTTGACCAACCTTTGGTTTTTACATGAATTATGGATTTTATTTAGTGATTTTGGAAGCGTGGTGTGACATGTATGAATGGATTTAGTTCTAATTTAAGGTATGATGCGTTTATCTTTTCATTCCTTTCCATTGCGGGAATTCTTAGTTCTGACCTAATTTGAATTTGTATGGTTGAGGTTCATAGCCAACCTTGGAGAAAGATTCCAAGGTTGAAGAAGGTATAACTAATTGATGAGTTAATGGATAATTTAGTTGTAAAGTGTGTGGTGCAAGTTGCAGAAGTGTGAAGTACAAATTTGTGAAGTGTGGTGCGAACTTCAATGAGTTAGACTATTGAAAACAATGAGTAGAAGGTGTCTACAATATTCAAGAAGGTTGTGAATTTGTTGATGATGTTGTGGTGGATCTTTTCTATTGCATTGAAATGAATTTCTCAGGTATGTGCAGGATCATGATGGGCCAAAAAGTGGTGATATGATGGGTATGTGTAGGGTATGTGGTTGATGAATTTTTTTTCCCCAAAATTGATGAAACAAAAAGGGTTTTTAAAGAAGATTCTCAGCTTTCCACCAATATAAATTATTCTTTACTTTGAATTTAATAAATAATTATTATTCATTTTCTATTTGAATTATGACTAATGTCTAATTCATAGACTAATTGAGAAACATCTATGTCTTTCAAATGGTATCACATTTTTTGAATCTAAAACATGTGTCACATTCTATGCTTCAAATACTATAGGATAAAAAAAATGAATTTCATGAAGTTTTGACCAAGTTAAGGTGGCCATACATAATTTTTTTTATATTTTTTAAAAGTTGTAATAAAAATTCATGATTAATTATTTATTTGGAAAAAATTACAAAAAATATGCATCACATTGGGACATGAGTCCTCTACTTATATCCAAAATATTATAAAAAAATGTTATCATTTGATTGTGGTTAGGGTGGTCAAACAGACACCTACTTATTTTTCTTGAAATTTAAGTTCTTGATGAGGGCAAACCGAGACAGAAAATAACCCACAAACAAGAGAAAATTTTATTATTCAGAAAAGGAGCTTCTTACATGCAGAGGATCTCAAATCCCCAAGTTCTACAACACATGCAAGCTACATAAAGCTATATATAATAACCCTTTCGCAATATGCGAGCTTGTCCCCAAAAAGTTTTCCCAAAAATTAGAAACCCACCCATAAATAGAGCTCCTCATTAGTTTGGAGCCAAAACAACATTCAAACTTGAGTTTAGGCGGTTTGGCTCCAAAAATTTACAACATGAAGTTCAAATTTCAAAAGAGCATTTGCAATTGTATCTTCTAGAAAGTGCCAACTTCCGGGGCCATAACTTTTGATCCTGGGACTGATTCACGAACCGCTTGAACCATTGGAAAGGTCTCAAAGTCAATAACACACCATTTTGTTTTCGGGGCCATTCCAGGAACTCTAAGTGCCTCAAATCCAACTCAAGATTTTTCAAATGGGGAACTAAAACTACAATATCTTTCAACCCAGGAAGAGAAAATAAAACTATAAATTGGGAATTTCATTATGATGAAAAGGGTATCCAAAATGTAAAAAATATAAAAACGAGAATCTTGAAATTTAACTATTTTTGGGTGATGCAAGATTTTACCCCTTGGATGCTCCACATCAATTCTCGATTGAAATTTAAAATTTTCACCAAATAGATTTTTTTAAAATAAACCTAGTAGTTTAGAAACTACATTCAATTTTCTACAAATTCTATTCTTACATATTTTTGAAATAATATAGATAACTTATTCAAATTTTTACGTCAAGTTGCCTAACTCTGATTTTTCTTAAAATTTTGCCACTTAAGGGCCTATTTTTCCATGATGATCCTACACATACCCTCTCACTATAACACTCATCTTTCTTCTTTTTTGTAATCTAGTAGTGAGCCATTGGAAATGAGCCCTTCTTTCTTTTGGGTAGTGAGCTCTCTGATAGTGATCCTTTTGTATTCAGTGTTGCAATTACTTTATATTGTGAGATAATCCTCGCCTTGTTTTTTTTTTTCTTGGATTTTCCATGAAAATCTAGTGTTTAGAATTATGCATGATGTTGATGTGTTTCAGTTTTTGTTGTTTTCTTTCATGCTAAATCATTCTAACATATTAAGGGTTAATTAGGTTGATGTGGATCTGATTTCTCTGAGGGTTTGGGATTTTTATTATACAACTGATTCAACCCCCCTCTCAATTTTCTTGTGTACATTCAACGTAGTAAGACATGTTTTTACTTTTTCCTTTTTTTTTCTCAAATACGTCATAGTGTAATCAATCCTAGATGGAGAAGTTTATCTATTTTTCATTTAGTATGTAAAAATAGTCACTTCTTGAGTTTATAGGGCTTGGGTTTCTTACTTGATTGGGAAATTGGTTGATGTGGAGGGGGAAGATATTGGTAGCCTAATCCCTTGGTATCTTTTGATGGTTTTTTCTCTATCAATTGATGGATTTCATTCTCAGTGGTTATGTCACATCCTTGTTTATTGAATATTTTAAAGCCTTGATCATAACTCTCTTCTAAGTTAATAGGTGTATCAATAACTCAATGGGAATATGATAGAAGAGTATCAAATTTTTCATCATTTCTAATTGGTGGTTGAGGATTTCTACGTGATTCAACTTTGAGTTGCAAAAGGTTGAACATATCAAGTGATGGGATGATAGGTGGTGTTCATTGTTGCATGGAAGGATAAAAGGATGCATTGTTATCAAGGTTATGAAATATTTTTTTGATGAAATATTGCATGTTATGTTCATCTTGGCCTAAGATATCCACCTCACAAGGACATTCATTAGGAGGTGAAGATTCATGGGTGTTGTCAATTACATTAGGATCATCACCTAGCATACAACTTGAAACATCAACCAAAGACTTAAAATACATCAACATTTGACCAAAACAGATATCCATGGTGAAAGGTTTAAATATCAAATGCAAGTGTGAATAGATGTGATAATGCAATTTTTAGATCTAAAAATGATAATTGACTGACTTTAAATGCAAGGACCTAGAAATGATTATTTTGAAATGCCAATTTTGATTTTAAATAATGCAAATTTTATCACTAATTGAACTAGATGCAAACAATTACAAAAAATAACAATTTATGAAATTGAAACAAAGATTTGTAGGTACATGAAAGTGAAGCAAATAGACACTAATTAATGTGCAAAAGTTTAGAAAATTTCTTGTATAGGAACAGGTTCACCCTAGCACGAATGATTCCTTGGATTGGTGTCTAAGAAATTGAATTCCTAGTGTTTTATTTGATATTTAATCTCATTGTTCCTAACTACAAACACATTCTTTAGTAATAAAATTTTCACAAATTGATATGAAATGAAAATGCAATTTTGTGACAATATATGAACAAAATGACAAAAAATTGAATGATATTTTTTAATGTAATTTTGATCTAAATGACTGCAACACACTCTTATGCAATCTAATATACACAATGCATGCAATATTTTTGTATTTTTACAATTTTGAATGATTCAAGTATGCAATATGTAACCCTAAAGGTAATACAAAACTAGATCTAATGCAATATAACCTAGATCTAGGGTTTGAATGATCTCCAAATCAAAAAATATGATGTACAATTTTAGGTTCACCAAAATGAAAAGATGTAAACAAGACACCTTAACAATGCCAGGTTCACCAAAATGAAATGATAAAGAGGGAATGATTAAAATGGGGTGTCCTAGGTCCTTCACAAAATAATTTAGAAAATAATGGTGTCCCTCTTTCGAATTTTTATTGAAACTAACATATTGTAAGATGTGGAGATTGAATTTCAACCCTAAGGTGAGTCAATCCCACTTGAATCTTTGGTTTCTTAGGATAGTAGTATTTCAAATTAATTTGAAATGATTTGATGCAAGTAACCCTAGTGAGAAATAAAACCTAGATGATAAAATGCAATATTCTGAAGATACAAAGACTAAAATCCTAGTTTGTATATAGATATAAGAAGGTTCTAGACACATGTACCTAGCATTAAAAATTGGTTATGAGAATTGTTGAAGGACAAGTTTTACCTAGGATGAATAGGTCCTAGTTAGGGTGTCCAAAATAGACTTTGATAGTCCTATGATGGTAGATCCTAGATTTAGCTTGGTACATATCCAATTGTCAAAAAGTTGAAAATAAAATATTCAATTGAGTTTTTGTATCTTGACAACAATGGTCATAAATTATGCAATGTTACAAAATTTATCTTTGAGATCATTTCAATCCTTCTACAACCTATAATCTGCACATACAAAGAGAGAACATATTCTCTTTGTTTGAATGCAGGTGGGTATGTGCATGATCATCATGCAAAATATAGGCCCTTAAGTGGCAAAACATTTAGAAAAAGCAGAGTTAGGAAACTTGACGTAAAAATTCGAATAAGTTATCTATATTATTTCAAAAATATTTAAAAATAGAATTTGTAGCAAATTGAATGTAGTTTCTAAACTACTAGGTTTATTTAAAAAAAAAATCTATTTGGTGAAAATTTGAAATTTCAATGCAGTAGTACTTAAATTTCAGAGAAAAAATAAGGTGTTTGTCTGAACACCCTAACCATAATAAAATGATAATATTTTTTATAAGATTTTAGATATAAGTAGAGGACTCATGTCCTGATGTGATCCATTTTTTTTTTAAATTTTTTTCCAAGTAAATAATTAATTATGGATTTTTTATTACAACTTTTAAAAAATATAAAAACTTGTATGTCTGACCACCTTAACTTGGTCAAATGAAATTCAATTTATTTTTTAGTCCTATAGTATGTGAATCATAGAATGTGACGCATGTTTAAGATTCAAAAAATGTGATACCGTTTGAAAGCTATAGATGTTTTTCAATCAAGACATTAGTCATAATTCAATTAGAAAATGAGTAATAATTATTTATTAAATTCAAAGTAAAGCATAATTGATATTAGTGGAAATTTGAGAATATCCTTTAAAAACCCTTTCTATTTCATCAATTTTGGGTAAAACAAAAAGTCGTCAGCCACATACTCTACACATACCCATTATATCGCCACTTTTTGGCCCATCATGATCCTGCACATACCCAAGTTTTCTTAGTCAAACCCTAATTTTGGTAATTAAACCTTGATAGAAAGATAATGACACTTGATAAATGGAAGGAATGATTTAAACTCTTTCTTCCTATAACTCACCAAACCTTTAATGGCTTCCCTTAGAGGACTGAAGTCAAACACATCAATCCAAGGAATTATATCTTTCTTTGCTTGATTTCTTGGATACTTGAATGCTTGGATGCTTTAGGATCAATAATGCATATTAGCCTTGACATGATGACATGGACACACATAAGCTTGAACATGATGATAGGATATTGAATGCTACCACAAATTATTGAAAATCCTTCTCTTGAATTCTCTTGACAATAATATTTATTCATATGAAGTCTTGATAATGTTTCTTATTAAGTGTTAGATTTGTATTGATAAAAAATACTATGTATTTATAGGTGTTTATCTAATTTCTATCAAATTAGATTCCAAAAGCCAACAATTGCATATGAAATTAGAACCATTACAAGACCACCAAAAACATATTAAAATTTGGGACCTAAGACTTAAAGAGGATCCATTCACCCTTGGATGAATGGGTCCTAGCCCAAAAGTCCAAGATGCATTCATTTTGGGGTGATTAAAATATTGATTGGAATTAATTAAATATAGGTTTCCCTTTATGAAAATATGAATAAATAAGGCTTTGAAATGGATAATTTGGAAAAATAGAAGCCTAATTGAGTCCAATTAATTAAGGAACCCAAACATAGTGTGAAATTGTAAAGGTATAAAATTTCCTACACTACATAAACTAGTGCTGGAGTTTAATTCATTTTGTAGAAGTCCATTTATTGAATAGCTAGTTGATCTATTTTGTTTGAGTGTGATTAATTTTTTTGTTTCAAAAATAGTTGGGTAATATTGTTGTTTACATTTCAAATCTAGTGATTATTGTTGTTTATTGCAAATATTCTATTTTTATTAAAAATATGGGAAGGGATATTACATAGGATTGATGATGTGGGAAAGTTGCAAGATATACACAGATTTATTAATTTAAATTAATATAGTAATTTCAAATATAAGAGGTCTATAAGTAGTTATTTTTTTACTTTATTTGAATGATATTGTAGTTTCATGAGAAAGAAACAATGTACAATTAATTTTTCTACAATAGAATAAAATTAAATTATTGTGACACATGCTTGTGAAGATGTAGTGTCATTATATAGATTATGTTTTGTATTGGAGTTCATTATAGCTAGGTCAAGATTAGATGTGATAGTCAAAGTTCCATATATTTTTTCAAGAATCTATTTTACCATGTTCATAGAAAGAATATAAATTTGTAGTATCAATTTTTAATGAGATAATTGAGGGTCAGATAGTTATGATACAAAATCTTGAAACCTTGGTTAATGGTGTAAATTTTATCACTAGTATAGTGAACATCCATGAGAAAATATTTTGGTTCAAAGAGGCCATGACCCTTATGGGACTATTATGTAATGTATGAAACATATAGTGGGAGAATTTTGAGATCAAGTGTGTTATTAGCTTCATAATTCATAAGTTTTGTAAATCAAGTAGTTTAATTATGTAAATGATAAAAATTTATGATCTCTAAACATGATATATTGGTAAAAATAAGATTTTCATAAATGTGTGGGACCATTATATATTTATTACAAAGTATTTGGGGTACTTGAGATATTGCTTAAGAATATATTCAATAGGTATATTTTGCATTGAAAATCTCAAATTTGGGAGTTACAAAGAATCCTCCCAATTTGATGGCTATGACAAAAGTTTTTAACACCTTTATGTAGTTCCTAGGATTGGAATCTTGGTACATTTTGACTATTACATAATTTATGATGTATATGAGGGGTGTAAGAGGTGTAAGAAGAGTTACATACTACTTTAAGATGCTTGACCATGACCATATGGATATACCATTTTTTTGACATGGATCATGGTTTTTAATCATGATTTGGGAAACACCTTGATGGTTTATTTCATTTGATTTTTCTATATAATGGAAACATGAGCTGGTAAATTTTAAAGTTGTTTGTAGCTATAATTATGCAAACAAAAACTTATGAAAGAGATAATTGGATTATATTATTATATTACATTATTTGGAATAACACAAGCTTGGGTATCACTAACATGTATTTTCTTACCAAAACAATTTATCCTTGTAATGTAGTGATTATACAATTTACTTTTTATGATTTTGCTATTTTTTTGTATTTCTTATCCATTATTATTTTCATTTATATAATTTTATTGACTTAATCACATTATAAAGATATTAAAAATAATTATTTTAATATCTTAATAATTTCATTTACTATAATATTTTAATACTTTAAAAAATAGTGAGAACAATGACTATTAAATGTCATTATTCTAAACAATCAATCACATGCTCTATTCTAAACTATTTATATAAGATTAACAATATGATCTTCTAACATAGAATCACTCACTTCCATTTTATTCTCTCAATTTCTCTTAATTATTTTGACCATGATTGGTTTGATATGGAATAATAATAGGGACTACCATTGTATATACATATTATATTTCATTAACTAAAAATATATTTTTGTAATTTTCCCAAAAATAACACTAGAAGTTTTTTATTTTATATAATATTTTATCATATAATTTGTATAAGTATAGCTTATAATTTAAATAAATTATGGAAGTATAATTTTAGTAATATAAATGATTTTCGTACTATCCCAATACAACCTAACTATCATATAAAACAAATACTAGACCCAACCAAAAATTAAACCAGCTTTAATGTATTGTTAATTAGTGTAGATTATATCATAAGCACATAATAACATTGTTAAACTAATGTTATGATAACTTATCATAGTGTTTGGTAGTCTAATACCATAATGTTCAACTATAATCCTAAGATAAATACTTTGTAAACTACTTAAATTATACACAGAGTTGAATATAAAAAGAAGACCTTTTTTATGTTTAGCTATTGTAATAATATTAATTAAGATATAATTTTTAATTGTTAAATCTCACATTATTCATCCCCCTTTAGTAATTTAGAGAGTTAATTTCTATGTGGCAATATACACATATTCAATTTAAAATTTTACCTTCTTAACCCATTTAATTCATCTCATCCTATTGAATATATATTAACTTCATTTGGTAAGAGACACAATAAAATATATTAACATTGCAGGTTAAATTCCAAGTGGAATGAATTATAAATGTACTTAAAAAATTCACCATTATTGATTTTCATTAGTTGGACCTTCCTTTTAAAAATAGAAGAGTTTTATAAACCAACCTAGTCTCATTGGTGTTTGTCCTTTGTAACTTTTATTTAGTTTAGATCATATTAGGGTTGATATTATTATTTCCTTTAAATTTATTGTCTTATATACTTGATTGATGTATTTAAGTTTATTTGATATTATATTCTACATAATTTTCTTCATAAGAATAATTTGCATTATTTTCATTTGAAATCCAAAAGTAAATAGAAATTGATTATCTTAGACATGGAGAATAAATTTGAAATTTAGGTTCACTATTATAAATATAAAAGAGACATGATTTAGGTTATATAGTTAACTTAAATGTGTCTAATCAACTTTTGAAATATCTTTGATTTTAATTTTGTATCTCAATGAATTTAGCTTTCTAGGTTTTTGTTGGTTTGAAGTATTTTGAACATATTCAATTTGAATGTCTTGAATTTTCAATGATAATTTAGTCGATAGGCTATATTTAGTGTGAGCTTTCAACCAATATATTGTCTCACACCACAAAACTGGTTGTTGTCCAAAAAACTACGTAAGAAAATAATACTAGCTTCTAGAAAATTGCATTAGAAAATCATTTGCAAGGTATCAGTAGCCATTTTTCTATTGGCCACCATTTGATATAAATGGAATATTTCCTTTTTTTTCATGCATTCAAAGTTCTCATCTAGAACACCCAAAGTTGACAAAAGTGTGATTATTTCATGGTGAAGAAAGGTAGGAAAAAATATGGGGGTATGTGCAGGATCATGATGGGCCAAAAAGTGGCAATATGATGGGTATGTGGCTGACGACTTTTTTTTTACCCAAAATTGATGAAACAAAAAGGGTTTTTAAAGGACATTATCAGCTTTCCACCAATATAAATTATGTTTTACTTTGAACTTAATAAATAATTATTATTCATGTTCTATTTGAATTATGATTAAAGTCCTTATTGATAGGCTGATTGAAAAACATCTATAGCTTTCAAAGCGGTATCACATTTTTGAATCCAAAACATGTACATTCTATGCTTCATATACTATAGGATTAAAAAGAAAAATTGAATTTCATGAAGTTTTGACCAAGTTAAGGTGGTCAGACATATGAGTTTTATTATTTTTTAAAAGTTGTAATAAAAAACTCATAATTAATTATTTACTTGGAAAAAAATTACAAACAAATATGCATCACATCCATACATGAGTCATCTACTTATATTTAAAATATTATAAAAAAATATTATCATTTTATTGTGGTTAGGGTGGTCAGACCTACTTCTTATTTTTTCCTTGAAATTTAAGTACTCTGCATTGAAATTTCAAATTTTCACTAAATAGATTTTTTTATTTTTTAAAATAAACCTAGTAGTTTAGAAACTACATTCAATTTGATACAAATTCTATTCTTACATATTTTTGAAACAATATAGATAACTTATTCAAATTTTTATGTCAAGTTGCCTAACTCTAATTTTTCTGAATTTTTTGCTACTTAAGGGCCTGTCTTTTCCATGATGATCCTGCACATACCCATGGTCCAATTTAAAATATCCAATGTTGTATTCTTTGAATTGAACTTGAGAATGCTTCGTTGCTAAGATAATTTGTGATATGAAGTAGGATCAATTGCTACAGCACCTCTATAGCCACCATACCTTATCTGGAAAGATGGAGGAGGAGGATACCAAATTTGCATATATTAGCTATATGTTCTTCCAAACAAAAATAAATCTTCCCAATTACATCTAAAAATAGTATTTGATGCCATCAGTACAAACCTTGATATCAAGGATGAGGAAAACTTCATCCTCCTTAACATTTAGCCTCTTTTTGGAAGAGCTAAATAATTGCCCCATTCTTGATGCACATTTGGCTAAATTCCTGATATAGCTAAATTCACCCATATGGTTTTTGATGCTATCAACACTAATGTTTTCATTGGAAGCAAGCATCTAGACTAAAATTTCCTTCAATTAACTAGCTAAAAAGGCTAGCAATTCAAACCTTTTGTTGCCTATAATAATGCCCTCCTTCAGAGTAGACAATATCCTATTCATTTTTTTTTAGTTAAGGTAGTAGAATGGAGGTTACTCTAGTTCTCATCAACAAGAGATACTTTGAGGAAATCATCAATGTACTCTACAAATTTCCTTGTTACTTGATTTGAAGTATTAAGCTTGGGGCCTAGAAAGTAGACCTGGTGAAGAAGAAATTAAAACCTCTCATTCAACCCATAAAATTCAGATTACAAAGACTCCATGACCGATAAACTCTAAATCAACAATTACATGTGTCAATTTTAAGATCGATTACAATTAACACCAAAAACTCAGATTTGAATACAATTCAAAAATGACTTTTATTTAATCCAGATTTCATGAAAGTTACAATACCCATATCACAAAATTACATTGTCTCCCTGACTCTTCCACTTCCTTTATTCTTATCTCCATCACACAACTTCCTAGAAAAATGGCTCGACCCATTTTTAACCATCGTTATCTCTAATTTTGTAACCATTTTCTATAGTTTTAATCTCTCATCTACTCTGGTTGACCTTCCCCTCTGATGGAATTGCTCTGCTTCTCATTGTAGCCCACAATTCTACACTCCCCATGCGCGACATCCTTCATGTGCGACTTCCTTCACCCGATATGCCTTTTCCTCCATTCGGGTCAGCCCTTGTCTCATCATTCAATGTGTTTAAATGTACAATGCTTTCTTTGAACCAGCAGCCTCTTCACTTCCATTCCATCAGCCTCTATTTGATTGCATTTGAGTCTAAACTTTTGCGCTGCCATCATCCACTTAGTTTTGCATTTTAAATACTTTAAATTTTCTTCCTTCTGTTCTAAATGCAACCACCCTCTTTCAATACATTTCTCATTTCTTTTTATCTTACACTCTTTCTTCATGTGCAACCTATCCTCTTATTTTCTCATGCGTTCTTTTTTCACCATTCTTCATTCTTTATGGTGGAAATTTCTCCATGGTTAAAGAATGTTGTTTTGCATTACAATATTTATTTCCCTTCTTGGGTGACTACTTGCCTTGTCTTCTCTTATTTTCCCTATTTAAGCAGTCATGCCTCTTCTCCTCTCCTCATTCACCATCGTCCCTCTTACCTGTAATGCTATACTTAAATATTTTTTTTGGATGTGGGAAGATGAAAGGCCATCACCTTGTCTTTTTGAATCTCCCACCTTAATAACTACTCTCAAGCACTTGGTATTCATTGGAAAACATTCAATAAAAATCATAATTGCAAACAAATATGATGCAGGAGCATCCAATGGTGTAAGGGCAATCTTGCATCACCCAAAAATAGTTAAATTTCAAATTTCTTAGTTTTTAGATGTTTTTACATTTTTGGATACCATTTTCATCATAATGAAATTCCCAATTTACGGTTTTTATTTTTTATTCTTGGGTTGAAAGATATTGCAGTTTTAGTTTCCTAGATTTGCACCTGAAAATCTTCCGAGTTAGATTTGAGGCACTTAGAGCTCCCGGATCCACCCTGAAACTTGCCAAAATTGGCATGGAAAATTTTGAGCGCGTTATTGACTTTGAGACTTTCCAATGGTTCAAACGGTTCGTGAATTAGAGTCCGGATCAAAAGTTATGGCCCCGGGAAGTTGGCGCACTTTCTAGAAGATACAATTGCAAATGCTCTTTTGAAATTTGAACTTCATGTTGTAAATTTTCAGGTGCCAAACCCGCCTAAACTCAAATTGAATGTTGTTTTGGCTCCAAACAAATGAGGACCTCTATTTATGGGCGGGTTTTCTA